>ML864179.1:22715-34350 GCA_009831015.1 Picea engelmannii | reverse complement strand
CAACATCATTCTAAAAACATGCCTTGTAGGGGAATACCTCAGTCATTTTTCTCATGTAAAATATTATTTTGAGAGCCTGAACACATGCTTGTAGAGTCATCATGAGGGTGACCAAAATAATGTGTAACATATGGTAAAGAACCCCTCTGGGAAGGGGAGGAGGATTTAGCAATAGTGAATGGTCTTGCAGAGCTTCAAGTAGTAATATCTCTAAGATCCCTCACAAGAGATGATGAGAGAATATGGAGGAACCCCCTATTTGATCCACCCCCTTTTGCATTTGAAACCAAGTAGAAAGAACAATAGGCAGTGCAGAGATAAGAGTAGAAGAAGAAAGAAGAGAAGATAAAAGTGAAGAAGAATACAAAGTCAATAATACATCGCAAGGAAGGATATCATTTCCAAGATCACCAACCACTAGCAATCAGTTGGGAGGACATATCACTAGATTGAGAATGGTGAATCAAGATACCATGTTGAGGCTACCCGTGTTCCATGGGATGGGTAAGGATGATGCAGAGAGGAATTGGTTCATGTGTGATATTGTTTGGTATATGAAGATGATCACAGAAGAAGCATCAAATATTGTGCAGTTGGATACCACCTTCAGAGATAGATATTCAAAGTGGCATATGAATCTTAAAGTGACTACGTTAGTGGGATAGATGAGTTCCCTGACCATATGGGATTATGACCAGTGTTTCAAGATATTGTTAGATAGGATGACATTCCAATTCCAAGATGTTCAACACAAGAAATGGTTCAGTGTAGGACTACTCCCACATATCCAAGTTTCACTCACTTTGAAGAAGGAGACTACACTAGGAGGTGGTGAGACCTTGGCAAGGCTGGCACATGTACAGTCCCAACTTGCAAATATTACAATGCAATTGCAAGATATGGTGAAGACAATAGTGGTACTCGAGAACATATGGTGTACCACATCTTAGTTGGAAGGTCACTGCAAGGATGAATGTGCTAGAGTGGAAATTACTGGGTGATGAGAGAAATGAATCCATTTCTGAATGGGCCTTAGACTGAGTGGTGCAAGATTTGTTAACAATGGGGACATATCCCTCCTTATTTCCCAACACTTCAGAATTATCAAAAGACTACACATACTCTATTTTCTGAGTTAGGCAAATCCATAGGGCATGATGTGAACAACTATCGGTCACTTTAGTTGAATTAGGACCACACTCACAATGCTTTCCTAGTTTAAGAAGAGAAGAAAGGTGTTGACCATGGAGGTGTAGAAAGAGGGGAATACCAAGGACGTCTGAAAGGTGTATATGGATGAGGTAGAGGAAGAGGATATGGTAGAGGTGGAGGAAGACCACCCACTTGTTTTAATTGTGGTGAGGTGGGCCACATTTTGATATTTTGTAGAAAACAGTGTGCTCTTTGTGGGTACTACTACAGTACAGAGAATTCCACCAAATATTTCCTTAACTTATTGAAGAAGTGGGAAGACAAAAAGGCACACAACAACATGGTAACTAAAGAGCCACTTGGGAATAAAATGAAGGATGAGGAAGTTGATGTGTGGGTGGTAATCTGAAGAGGAGTTAAATTGAGAATGGACTTAGAACATGGACAGAGCACATGCTAGAAGTAAAATGGAAGATCATAAAATTGGCACAAGCCCCTCATAAGTTTGGAATTATGCAATAAAAGAAGTTTATATGTGATGTGTAGAGATCTATAGAGGAGGAGAGATCACGAGAAGAATTTCAATTCACAATGCAAAGGTATCTATAGGAAGCATGGATGCACAAGGAAGTACAATGTGTGACACACCAATTGTTAAAGGAGAACTGATCCCATGATGAGTTGCAACATACCACACATAAGTATTTGGAGGAATCTCATGAGAGAGAAGAGATAAAACATGCCACACTGAATTTATTGGAAGAATCCCACAGGAAATAATATGTGGGATGGGCTGAACAAAAATAAATAGATGTACATGTGCACGAAGAGATACGGTCCACAATGCGTGAAGAAACACTATGTGGCATTGGTCATGAAGAGTAAGTAGAAGATAAAGTAAGTAACTTCTTGCACTATTTTTTGAATTTTTTAAGTGATATTTAAATTGTAAGGAAGTTGACTCACATGTAAACAAGATGCACAGAGGAAGAAGGAACAATTATAGCTATATCTACCCCAAGTTCCATCAACATGTTCAAAAGGAAAGAGAAAATTCATGGCATGATATGCATGGCATGACATATCAAACAAAAAAGGTTTAAAGTGGGGGACTTAGTATTACTATACGACAATAAGTTCATGCAACATTCAGGGAATTTTTGAATGCACTATTTAGGACCATATGTGATTAAGCATGTGACAGAGGCATGTTTTGTGCAGTTGGAAATGTTGAATGGAGAAGTCCTGAGAGGAATGGTGAATGGAATTTGGCTCAAACATTATAGGGACAACCGAATTACCATGCACTAATCTAACCTATGTGAGAACCTTTGTATTATAGTAGTGTATTATAATAGGCAAAAGAAAAAAAAAAGGAGTGTTGCACAGATAAAAGAAACAACTCAGAGACAGTTAGGTATGCACACAAGAAATTCGCTGAACATGATCATCATGACCATTAAATCCATTAAAAGGGAGGAAACGATGGTTAAAGAGTGTTAATGGCAATTCATGAAGCCGACGCGTAGCAATAAATAGAAAAATCCATCAGGGATCAAGACATATTGGCAGTACGAGGCACAAATCCAATGAAAGATATGGAAATAAAGCAACATTAAATCAAGAATTCATCACACCATTGGTAGATTATGTTGGAACACATACAATTCTAAACTTTTGAGATTTATATTTCTTAACCTCGTGAAAAATAAAATTTTACCCTAAGAAAGCAAAAACTTAGAAAATGACCTTTTAATTTGAAATAAAATTCATTGTTGGTTAGTTAATAATAAGGCACGCACGATATCCTTCGTTGATGAGTTTTCACTTTTGATCGAATGATCCTAATACCTCTAGAGTTATGGAGCCCCCTGAATTTTAACAAGGTAAATCTCTAACGTTCTCTTCGGAGCTTCACGCTTCAGATGTTTCAATAAGTCTAAACAATAAAAACTCCAAAACTCTAAAACCTGAAGGTATCTTCTCATGACTTTTCCTTAACATTTTAAAGGCACAAGTTGTAAGACACGTGTACCTTTTGATTCTTTCCTGAGTTGATACATGAAACCCATTTTTGACATTTTCATTGGAGGATTCACAGGATTCCAGGTAACACACGACATCTCTCTTTCATCGAAACGTCATCCAGAATGATGTTATTTATAACATGTCACTACAAAAGATGATCCTTTGGGACTTTAACAAATAATGAATTCACGAATCACATAAATATCAAATGTTGAAGTATTGAATGTTAAATAATTAAGTTAATCATGATCAAGATATAATTAATGACTCTGTAGTTCAGATTTTGGACTCTTCCCCTGTATTGCATTATAAAATTTAAGAAGTCCTAACTTCTAAAATACTTAAAATTAAGTGTGATTAATTAACACTTAAGATCAATTACTAGATAATTAATAGCTTCACAGTTTTGGGTTCCTGGAAGTCCCTCCTGAGATACATTGAAAGTCCCGGAAGTATGAAAGCCTTAAACACTTTAAGTTTAAGCACCATTTTTAAACATGATTAATTAAGGTTTTAAAAGTGATTATCCAGAGATTAATCTTTGTGCAGATTCAGGATTCGAGATTTTCCCACTCTGTCACATCTAAAACTCCCGAACGCGAACTGTTGAAATATTGATGGCATTTATGAATAATTAAGGATAAGGATTCAAACGAGGATTACAGATCGTGGGGTAGACATCTCCATTAACTTTAATAAATTCTTTGTAGGTAAGGTTATACAAAGATTGATGAACATTGTTTAAATAAAAGAACTTTGATTTTGATTTCATTTTCACCTTTCGCAATTATCAGGTTTTATCTATTTGAAAAAATTACACACATCTCTTGTTACAGGCAGTATAATCTTATTTCCTTAAGGATTATGGTGCCACAAAAAGTTAAAAGAAAACTTGATGGATCAGATTTCAAAATCTAGTGGAACGATAAATCAGTTCAGAAGCTGGATAAACTAAGAAAAGGACCAAATATAGCATGGAAGCGCTTAAATAGACAAAAAAAGGGATCAAAAACTCTCAAGAGCACTAAGTCCCCAAAGTGGAATATCTGACGTCGCGTGTCCTTTGATATTGGACGATTGCAATTTACTTTCGGAACTCTGGGCTTCAGGCGTTCTAAGGTGAAAATCTTTGAACTGCTAAGTCTTTGAAGTGAAGGATCTCCTATCACCTATCCTCTTGATTTGACAAAGATTTACTTTGGAACTCCGAGCTTCAGAAGTTCTCTCTTCACACATTTGTCTTTCTTCTGAAGTGGTTATCCGTCGAAGTGCAAGATCTTTTGCCACATGTCCACTTCGATCAATGGTCCAGATGGGTTTCGAGAGTTCTTTACTCAGCACTTCTTACCTCCCCCTCGTAGTACAAAATATCCGAATATGGGGATCATCTGACACATGTCCCCTGCTCATATCAACGAACATGAATTGCACAAAATTCACTCTATCTTCTCTAGATATGACCAAGAGTTGTGACTTCATATTAACTTTGGGTTCTTATCTCACTTTGTGAAGATCAACTGTTGAATTTTAATAAATCTTGGAGATCAACAGTTGACAGTGATTGTGAGGGGCGACGTTGCACATGGTTTAATTTTGAATGGAGGTCCTACAACTTAAAACATGGTTTTCTCTCAGGGGTATGTGGCATCACTAGGTGCATTGTGGGATGAAAAGCGGGTTACTTCAAACCACCCCCTCGTGCCCCCACAAAATAGAGAAATGTAAAGGGACACTGGAGAAACACTTTTCATCCACGTCATGTACCTCGTTCACCCTCCATCCTATCACACCTTCCACGTCATGCACCCCATTCACCCTCCAGTTTTCCACACCTTCCACATCAGTTACCTCATTTACCTCACCACCTGAACTTTTCCCCACGTCATCATGTTCGTGAGCAGTTAGTCTTTCTCGTAACCATTAGCCATCACATAACAAGCCAATTTTGAGCTACCTGTCACATTATCACTCCCCCCATATTTTCAACTGGTATTCTTTTTCCAGTAAATGCGTTTGAAGAACATATAACAATGGAGTAATATGACGACAACAATAAAAAAATGATTATGGTGGCCTCAATGGACATGTGTTCCCAATTCAAATAACAAAGGAAAATGAGTGCATATGCAAGCATATTAAGAGATAGATGAAAGCACCAACTCAAACAATATCTTCTTTTTTTCGTTTCATTCAAATTACATTATATTTTTAGGATATATTTTATGAGGTCCAACAGTTTCTGAGTTGTGATAATTTTTGTATAGATAGATTTTAGATCTATTTGAGGCTGCTTCTTGTCGGATGTAATAGAGAAACTCTCTTTTTGAGTATTAATATAAGTGCATACAAATATTTTAATTTTTCTTTCAGTTTGAGTTATGTGTTTCATCTATATTTGTATTTCTTTGAATTTATTTATGTAATTCCTTAAAAAGTGATTGATTGGAATTTAGTATTACAACTACTGTGATCATATTATACTATTAATTCATTAGGTAAGCAATTTTTTCTCTGTATTTACTGTGAGTAAAACAATACCTATGTTTTGTGTGAATTACTGCATTTCGTATCCTGTTCAAGGGTGCCTTCTCTACTTTTCTTCCACTGCAAACAAGGTGAGACTCATCTGCAATTGATGCCTAGATTTTTCTAACAATTTTGTAACTTCTTTCACACCATTTGATATTATAATTGTGACTCGAACAATGAAATACAACCTCTATACTATCCTATTATTAATTTGATTTAAAGATCATTTCTTAGAAATAAAGGTAGGAAAATCACTCATTTAAAACATTTTCTTTAGACACTCATGATGCCTGACATTACTCTTTGAGCCTTAGGATTGTTCTCAAGAACAACATCTTTTTGGCACTGTTGTCAGGGATGAAGAAACAAAATCATTTTCCTTGGGAAAATGACAAGGTAAATTTTTATCTTTGATGGTTGATGCAAGAGCATCACTCCATGTCATCACACACCAGCCAAGAGAGGCACATCAACGCACACATTCGATGAAGGAAGGAGAGGTGCAACCTTCATTTCACATTTTGAATTTGAATGAAATGTGATAAATGCTTGTAAGGATGTTAGAGCCATGAAGTTGTGCATATACATAGGCATAGCTATAGGTAGCCTTTAATGTTTGTAAGGCTGAATCAAGCTCCGATCTAGACTAGACAACCCATTCAATTGTAGATTTAATGAGAATTGAATAGGGTAGGTGAAGAAGGAGGGAAGAGCTCAAAGAGACTCCTCATGTAAAAACATCTTAGATCTGTTTTGAGTTAAGAGAGTGAGAGTAGGATAGATAAAAGGAGCTGAGACTCTGTTATAGTCTGAGCTTAATAACACCTTGTAAAGAAGGCATTTGATTAATACAAACATAAGCAGTTTTTCCTACATATTACTCTGTGTTGTGTGAATGCTTTCATGTGTTCAATATATGTTGTGAATGTATGTTGTGAATGTTCATTTGCAGGGATAGATAGGTTCTTCTATCTATAGAGTTCTTTGATTTCAAGGTTGGAGATCTTTGAGGCTTCATACCAGGAGGGTGTGATACAACACTGTAGGTTCTGATAGCTAGTGCTTAGAGAGGACATCCAGTTCTGTGGAATTTGGACAGACGTGTCAAAGAGGGCATACCATATAGAGTCATTAAATCAAGGAGAATACCTCAAGGTTGCTGAACAAATTGAAGGAAAGACTATGTAGAGGAGGACACAGTGGAAGACAGAATCACTGCGGGATTCTACAAGAACTCTGCCAGGTGGGAAATGAGTAGATGCATGCATTGCATTAAGGAGGAACTTTGTTGTGGGATCAAGAAGAAAACAAAATCTCAGAGGAGTTCTGTAGACACTCTGCCAGGAGGGAACTGAGTGAGTGTGCATATAGAGCATAGGAGGAAATAACTCTTTTGAGTTTTGTAACAGAGAAGAATCCAAAGGAAGGATCTTCACAGGGTTGTTGAACACCATGTAGAATCAACAAGAAGTTTCTTGAGAAATAGATTGCCAGGAGGGCATCTGAAATCTCCATCTGAAGGAGAAGGAAAGGGTAAATCCCCTTAAATATCTAAGTAGCAGGAAAGATTAGAAGAGATAGCAATTTCGTGTGTGCAGAGACCTTGTAGAAGTCACATAGGTCGTGGAAACCTTTCAAGGTTTCAGAAGAGGATAAAGCTCAGGAGGAAAAGTCCCTTTGTGCACAAAGCTATAACTTCAAAGGTTGTAGAGCCTGAAAGGAGGAACTCTTTGGAGAGTTCAGAATCCCAAAATCTCAAGAGGGATAGCTTCTTCAAGTATGCAAGCGAGACCAAGGATTTTAGAGCTCGCAAAAGAAAATATAAGGTTGAGGACTTGGGCATTTGGAGAAATCTTCCAAGGTTCAGGAAGAAAGCGCATGCTCGAATGGAGAGCAAAGCTGCCATCAGATCAGGCTGAAGGGAAGATATGGACCATTGAAATCCTACGTTCAGATAGTAGCAGTAGAGCACATAGGAGAAGAGAATATTTGGACCATCGGATCTTGCTCAGGACAGGTGATAGCCGTCGGATTTGTCGAAAGGAGAATGAGGTTTAATCCTCACGCACAGAGCAGAGGATTCCAAAAAAGTCCCGACAGGGAAGGAGCATCAGGATTTCATATTTCGTAACTTCGAAAGTTCGGAGGTTTAGAGGACAGTGGACTGGGAGACTGGAGGTCATGGATCTCGAAGTCTCGAAGACATCTGAGCCGTCCATATAAGAAGGACACATGTCGCAAAATCCTTCATCACGAGGATTCAGACATCAGGAAGAAGAGAGGGAGAAGTCTTTTGACTTCACAACTGGTGAAGTCCTGAAATGATTTGATCTATCCATATGTGGGAGGACACGTGGAGGAGATCGGGGAATCCAATGGGATTTCAGATACCGAAGATTCGAAAGAATAGAGGATTAGTGTCATTGGGGTCGCGAATTCACGAAGACCGAAAAAGATATGGATTGTCCAAGCGAAGGACACATGGCAACAATCCAGGCATCGGGAGAGAAGTCTCTAAAGGAAAGGAGCATTTTGGTATTTTGGGTACCGTAAGTTCCAAGGAGAAGAGGCTTTGCAACAAGGGTCATGAAGTTATGAAATGTGAAAACCCGAAGTTGTAAAGAATAATGCGGGGTGTGGATAATTAGTATTTGTGGTCATTTCAGATTTTGAAACTTCAGGAGTTTCGACGATAAGAGATCGTATCATTTCAGCATCGGAAAACCCAAAATCACGAAAGGAGACAGGAAGCCAGGGCATAGACATTTCGGCATTTCGAGAAGTCGGCTTTTCAGGAGTCTTGAAGACAGGAGGTCAGGTGATTTGCATTGAGGGAACCCGAAAGAGGACTATGGTCATATGAAGAGTGATCACATGGACCAAGGGTATAGCCTAGGGGGCTAATTGTTGTTAAAGCCATTTTTGGCAAATCGACATTTCAGAGATTGGGAGGTCAAACAGTCAAGGACTCTTGACATCAGGACACAGGGAGTCATGAAACCTGAAATTACTCTTGTGAAGGAAATTTGTGGTTGTGTGCAGTGGTCATAGAGAGTTGAAGGACCTGTGGATCAAATTCTAAGGTCTTTATAGGGATCCTAAAGAGTCGCTTCGACTCAGGGAAATTTGATTGAACGATCCTTAGACCAGGAAGTCATGCAGAACCTGCAGAGGCAGAGGGTGCTACGCCATTTGTGGTATCATAGCTTGATATTGTTTATTTCAATCAAAGGAAGATGGATGCGAAGGAGAACTATGATACATGTCAGTTGTTGGTATCAGAGCTTGAATATGTTTTTACATTGCAGGCAGAGAAAGCAAGAAGAAGAGAAAGAACACTCTGATATACAACATGAGTGGTATGAGGAAAAGAATGCAGAGTGTTGAAAATCTATGATGATTGTTTTAGGTAGGCAGCAGTCAGGAAGACAGCAAGGAAGAAGCTGGAAACACTCAGGGTTACAGAGTGACAACGACAGATCTGTTAGGAGGGAAGATAAGCAGTGGGCATAATGACTACTGAAGGTCATACATGTGGTGGAGAGAAGAACCACCAGCAGTATGAGAACGTTGCAAGAGATAAAGAGCTTGCCGAGATTAGGGCAAGGATGAATGAACTTGCATTGCGGATGCAACAGAACACAAAGTCATGTTGGGTATATGAATGGCCCATCAGGAGAAAGGAAAAATGGCCAGTCAAGGAGTTGATGGCCAGAAGACAGCAGAGACTGTTGGGAAGGTGGTTGAGGCATGTTGAAAAACTCAATAGACCAGAGGAGAAAATGGTTCAGGTATGTGAACCATAGGATGGAAGAAACCTCATTAGTGAGAATGACATGGAATCAACTGAAGATCCCAAGGATTTCCAAGAGGGCAGAACAAAAGTTCCCAATTTCCAAGAGGGCAATGAGATGAGATCACTGCGGGATCTCATGGATTGTCAAAAGGATAGCTAGGGAATTTCACATTTCTAAGAGGGCAATAAGATGAGGTCACTATGAGATCTCATGGACTACCAGGAGATCAACAGGAAAATCCCAATTTTCCAGGAGGGCATGGGAAAAGAAATGAGGCTATCTAAAAGTCTCATGAACTCGGAGGTGATTTCATATCAGCACGGGATGTTGTTAAGTGAAAATTCATGTGGTTTGGAAGATCATGTGAATGAATATGATGACAAGTTAAAAACTTGCACCATCCAAGAAGAGGATCGGAGAAATATTCTAATGGTTGGAGGAATTCAGATATTCCTCCCAGGATGATCTAAAAATGAAGGAGACTTGTAAACTTGGAAATATTTGCAAGTAAAGTTTATGTGTTAAAATCAAATGGATCAACTTTTCAACACATAATATAATAGGATTTACTCATTTAAGACACAAATAAACAGCAGCATAATCAATGAACATAAGCACATAAACACAGCAAGTGATAAAGGAGTTCACCCCTCTCTTGGGCTACATCTCCTGGTCCAGCTTCCAATGGATCATTATTATTAATTGCTCAAAGTGCTCAAAAACATGCTTTTCAATGCTCAAATTAACCAAAAGACTGCTCCAATGGCTTCAGAGCGTCCAAAAACCCCTAGCTGGGCTTTTTTGGCACCTCGTTTCACCAAAAACCGAAGAAGTTAGGCTTCTTGGAAGTCCCTCCTTCAAGCTTGTTGTCTTTGCATCTACAAAACGCACCCTTTTTTTCATGAACCTAGCACACACGCTTATTTAAGTGCAAAAACCTGGCACCGGGCACAACCGCGCCAACGGTGCAAACTGTAGGACGGTTATGGGCACGCCAGCCCCTAACCGCCTAGCTCTCAGACACAAGAGGGTCATATGACCTCGTGCATATACAAAAAGGGCTAAATTGTGCTAACCGTTTGTACATACCCGTGTGCTCCCGGTTGTGGTCATATGTATAAACCATGCGACCGAGCTCCATACAACTCTGCTTGCTCTCCGTGTGATATGTAGTCACATGTAATAACAACACGACCACAGGCCGGGGCTAAGCCCCGGCCCGACCCCCCGCCAAATGCAACATAAAGAGAACTTAAATATATATCAATTCGTATATATAACAAGAAGAAAATGGTGGTACATTGATCGGGTGGACTTTGTGAAGGCTTTATATGGTGGGGAAGTCCGGGGTTCGAACCCCACGAACTCCAATATATTTTAATCAAACAACCAATATAATGGTGCCACGTGGCAGCCCATGACTGGCCCACATGGCACCAAACCACCAACCACATACTGCCACGTGTCGAAACACCATTCAACCACATCTGCCAATCAACAACTGCCATGTCACCACATGCCACATCAGTGTACGGTCGTACGGCCCTGCCTCGTCAGCCTGTACGGACTGTACGAACTGCACAGTCAGCGTCCCTTTTTTTGCCTGTTTGACATTCCGAACATATTGCGATTTCTCTCGCTCCTGACGTCTGTTTGATATGAAACAAGTTGTGTTGGGTTCACAACGAGGGGGTCTACGCTCTCCTTTGGTTTGAAGTGATTCTGAGCACTTTAAAGTTTTGAGCAAAATTTGATCCCCTGATCACACCTCCCTATTGGGAAGCTTTTGGACCTCCAAAAAACTATTTTTATTCTATGTGAAGATGAGGGTATAGTTCCCTCACCCTTCCAACCTCAATCCACTTGGATTTTCTTGGATTGGTACCTTTAAGACCAACTCAAAGATACTCCACATTTCCTCGTTTTGAAGTTCGCATTCTCCTATCAAGGATGGTGTCTTCATGTAGTTCTGTAAGATACTCTAGGGAAAATTCATTGATAGAAGGAATCTGAACATTCTCTCCTTGATCATCAATCAACGGAGGCTCATACAATTTCAAATTCTCAACATTAACAACTGCATACATTTGCATATAAGGAGGCAAATCTAAACGAAAGGCATTGTTACC
>ML864179.1:0-22615 GCA_009831015.1 Picea engelmannii | reverse complement strand
AAGTGTTGCACTATCCAATCTTAAAGAAGCAAGCTGAATTTTGGTTTCATCATCTTGAATTTTTTGTATTCTACAATATACCTCAATCTGACGTATCCAATTATCTAGTTTCTCAGCATTAACTTCTCCATTGTATATTGGCAGTTCAAATTTTATATCAAGCTTTAATGAAGGAATTTGCGAAGGAGTTTTACCATGTCCCTTTGGAGAATTTGGAATAGGTCTTGAATTGGTAGAAGAAGAAGAATAAGGAGAGGGTGGTGGAGAAGCACCATTCCCTCCATTTCCATTTGGAGTTTTGTCACCACTGCTTCCCTTATGCTTTGAAGGGTTGGAGCCTTCACCTTGCAACAATGCATTCCTTTCCATCAAGATCTTCATCATCTCTCTCATCTCCAGGACAACCTTTATGAGATCTTCATCTTCTGCAGGAACACATTCATGACTTTCTTCATGAGCCATACTTGGTGAATGCCTCCTTGAAACTTGCAGTGATTGTATATGCTTCCTCCTTGAAGGATGAGAACTTTGCTCCACAAGTTGACCTTCTCCTCTTGTGAGTTTAAACCTTATGAGCATCATAAACAAAACACTTGCAAACAATCAAGTCTTCAAAAACCAAATCTCTGATACCAACTTGATCTAAAAATGAAGAAGACTTGTAAACTTGGAAATATTTGCAAGTAAAGTTTATGTGTTAAAATAAAATGGATCAACTTTGCAACACATCATATAATAGGATTTACTCATTTAAGACACAAATAAACAACAGCATAATCAATGAACATAAGCACATAAACACAACAAGTGATAAAGGAGTTCACCCCTCTCTTGGGCTACATCTCTTGGTCCAACTTCCAATGGATCATTATTATTAATTTCTCAAAGTGCTCAAAAAAATGCTTTACAATGCTCAAATTGACCAACAGACTGCTCCAATGGCTTCATAGCATCCAAAAACCCCTAGCTGGAATTTTTCGGCACCTCGTTTGGCCAAAAAATGAAGAAGTTAGGCTTCTTGGAAGTCTCTCCTTCAAGCTTGTTGTCTCTGCATCTACAAAATGCACCCTTTTTTTCATGAACCTAGCACACACGCTTATTTAAGTACAAAAAAATAGCAACGAGCGCAACCGCGCCAATGATGCGAACTGTAGGACGGTTATGGGCATGCCAGCTCCTAACCGCCTAGCTCTCGGACACAAGAGGGTCATATGACCTCATGCATATACAAAAGGGGCTAAACCGTGTTAACCGTTTGTACATACCCGCATGCTCCCGGTTGTGGTCATATGTATAAACCATGCGATCGGGCTCCATACAACTCTGCACACTCTATGTGTGATATGTAGTCACATGTAATAACAACACGACCACGGGTCGGGGCTAAGCCCCGACCCGAACCCCCACCAAATGCAACATAAAGTGAACTTAAATATATATCAATTCGTATATATAACAAGAAGAAAATGGTGGTACATTGGTCATGTAGACTTTGTGAAGGCTTTATATGGTGGGGAGGTCCGGGGTTCGAACCCCACAGACTCCAATATATTTTAATCAAACAACCAATATAATGGTGCCACGTGGCAGCCCATGACTGGACCACGTGGCACCAAACCACCAACCACATACTGCCACGTGTTGAAACACCATTTGACCACATCTTCCAATCAACAACTGCCACATCATCATATGCCACATCAGTGTACGGTCGTACGGCCTTGCCTCGTCAGCCTGTACGGATTGTACGGACTGCATAGTCAACGTCCCTTTTTTTGCCTGTTTGACATTCTGAACAGATTGCAATATCTCTCGCTCCCGACATCCGTTTGAGATGAAATGAGTTGCGTTGGGTTCGCAACAATGAGGTCTATGCTCTCGTTCGGTTTGAAGTGATTCCAAGCACTTTGAAGTTTTGAGCAAAATTTGATCCCCTAATCACAGGAAGCCCAATTGAGGTGAGGATTTGTGTTGTCGATGGAGGAGCGATAGTAGGAGAAGGATAGCCAGCTGTGACTGTCATGGAAGAGGCATTGGAGTAGATGTTGGAGGCTGCCCAAGAAGAGAAAGATGAGAATTTCAAGGAATGGCTCAATAGTTTCAGCTAGGAAGGTGAGAAAGTTGCAGTAGCAGAACTCATAGCAAAAGAAGACCAGGCCAATGAAGTACTCACTCCATGGGAGATTGAGTTGGGAATACTGGAGGATTGGTTGAAAAATCTAGAGCCAACAGATGACTGTCGAGATCAGACAGTCATGCATATGATTACAGAGGAAGTGCATTCTGAGGAATCACTCAAAGATTTCAGCCGAGAAGCTGAACTGATAAACACTATAGTACTGAGGCATGTAGTAGAAGATGAAAGAAAATGCCAGCCTGAGGAGCAAATGGGAGAGGTTGGACTTGAACCAATACAAAGAGAGATGGAATTAGCAGCATTGTCAAATGAGGAAGCTAAACAACAATTTAGTGAGGAGACTATAGAGATGAATTCTATAGTGGAGTGGACACTTAGTGCCACAGAAGGTAAAGAAGATGACATGGGATATCACTATGATCTACCCATCTATCAAAAGAAAGTGCAGTAGAGGAGACTGCATGGACATAGACAGCCATTGTAGAAGCTGGATAAAGTGGTAGAAGACATCATAAGGCTGATGTTGAGATCAGTAGACACTGCCAGCAGAGAAAGGATGGGCAAAGAAGAAGCATAAGTAGCAATAGAGTAGCGGAAGCAACAACAACAGTAGCAGGGAAGTGGAGCAGATGAATAGCTCCCAAGAATTGTTTTGGATTCAGGGGAATTTCAACAGCCAAGATGGGAAGCTCATGAGCATGAGCTCATGATTTTTGTAGCTGAGGAATATGATGCAGGAGCATCACTCCACATCATCATGCACTAGCCAAGCGAGGCACATTAGCGCATGCATTCGATGAAAGAAGGAGAGGCACAACCCTCATTTCACATTTTGAATTTGAATGAAATGTGATAAATTCTAGTAAGGTTGTTAGAGCCATGAAGCCATGCATATACACAAAAATAACTGTAGGTAGCCTTTAATGTTTGTAAGGCTGAATATAGCTTCGATTCAGACTAGACAACCCATTCAATTGTAGATTTAATGAGAATTGAATAGGGTAGGTGAAGAAGGAGGGAAGAGATCAAAGATCCCCCTCATGTAAAAACATCTTAGATCTATTTTGAGTTAAGAGAGTGAAAGTAGAACAGATAGAAGAAGCCAAGACTTTGTTATAGTCTGAGCTCAAGAACACCTTGTAAAGAAGGCATTTGATTAATACAAACAGAAGCAGTTTTCCCTGCATATTACTCTGTGTTGTGTGAATTCTTTCATGTGTTCAATATATTTTGTGAATGTATGTTGTGAATGTGCATTTGCAGGGACATATAGGATCTGCTATATGTAGAGTTCTTTGATTTCAGGGTTGGAGATCTTTGAGGCTTCATACCAGGAGGGTGTGATAGAACATTGTGGGTACTGATAGCCAGTGCTTAAAGAGCACTTCCAGTTCTTTGGAATTTGGACAAAGACATGCCAAGAGGGCATACCATATGGAGTCATTAGTTCAAGGAGAATACCTCAAGGTTGTTGAACACCTTGAAGGCAAGACTATGTAGAGGAGGACACAGTGGAAGGAATAATGACTGTCGGATTCTGCAAGAACTTTGCCAGGTGGGCATTGAGTAGATGCACGAGTTGCATTAAGGAGGAATTATGTTGTGGGTTCAATAAGAAAATAGAATCTTTGAGGAGTTCTATAGAGACTCTACTAGGAGGGCATTGAGTCAGTGTGCAAACAAATCATAGGAGGAAATAACTCTTTTGAGTTCTGTAACAGAGAAGAATCCAAAGGAAGGATCTTCACAGGGTTGTTGAACACCCTAAAGACTCAACAAGAACTTTCTTGAGCAATAGATTTCCAGGAGGGCATCTAAAATATCCATCTGAAAAAGAAGGAAAGGGTGAAGTCCCTTAAATATCCGAGTAGCAGGAAAGCTTAGAAGAGATAGCACTTTCGTGTGTGCAGATACCCTGTAGGAGTCACAGAAGTTGTGGAAACCTTTCAATGTTTCAGAAGAGGATAAAGCTTAGGAGGAAAAGTGCCTTTGTGCATAGAGCTATAACTGTAAAGGTTGCAGAGCTTGAAATAAGGAACTCTTTAGAGAGTTCAGAATCCCAAAATCTCAAGAGGGACAACGTCTTCAAGTACACAGGCGAGACCAAGGGTTGTAGAGCTCGCAAAAGAAAAGCTAAGGTTGAGGCCTTTGGAATTTGGAGAAATCTTCCAAGGTTTGGGAAGAGAGTGCATGCTTGACTGGAGAGCACAGTTGCCATCAGATCAAGCCGAAGGGAAGATCTGGACCATTGAAATCCTATGTTCAGATAGCAACAAGAGAGCGCACATGAGAAGAGAAGATCTGGATCGTCGGATTTTGCTCAGGACAACCGATAGTCGTTGGATCTGTCAAAAGGAGCATGAGGTTTAATCCTCACACATAGAGTACAGGAATCTAGAAAAGTCCCGACAGGGCAGGAGCATTGGGATTTTGGATTTTGGAAATTCATAATTTTGGAGGTTCAGAGGGCAATGGACCAGGAGACTGGAGGTCATGGGTCCCAAATTCTTGAATAAATCTGAGTCGTCCATCTAAGAAGAACATGTGTCACAAAATCCTTCATCATGGGGATTTGGACATCAGGAAGCAGAGAAGGGAGGAGTCTTTCGACTTCCCAACTGGCGAAGTCCCGAAACGATCTGATCCGTCCATCTATGGGAGGACACGTGGAGGAGATCAGGGAATTCACCAGGATTTCGGATACCGGGAATTCAAAAGAACAAAGGATTAGTGTCAATGGGGTTGTGAAGTCTCGAAGACCAAAAAAGATCAGGATCGTCCAAGCAAAGGACATGTGGTGGTGATCCAGGAATCGAGAGATAAGTCCTGAAGGGAAAGGAGCATTTCAATATTTCAGGTACCGGAAGTTCCAAAAAGCAGAGGCTTTGCAACAGGGGTCGTGAAGTTCTGAAATGAGAAACCCTGAAAAAATCTAAAGAAATAGAGAAGACACGTGGCAGAAAAGAGTGTACTTCAGTATTTCAGATATCGGGAGTACGAGAGGACAATGAATATTTGATGTGCTAGGAGTCACAGAATTTCGAAACGCGAATTCTCGAAAGTGTAAAAGGAGCATTGCTAGGCAAGGACTAGAATTCGACATATCGGATATCGAGATTTCATAAATCCCAAGGATGTAGGATCCGGGCTCTTAGGAATGGAGATCTCGAAAGGATCAGGACCGTCGATTGGAAATTAGATCACAGTCGTTGATCTCATCTAGGAGTAAGAAGGCATATCGTTACTTTGGTATTTTGGATATTGGAAGTGCAAGGGAGCAGGGAAAAGAGAGAATACCTTGCATTGAGAAAGCCCAAAACACAAAAACCCGAAGTCGCTAAGGAATAGTGTGGGGCATGGATAATTTGTATTCATGGTCATTTCGGAGTTTGGAACTTCAGGATTTTCGAGGACAAGAGATCGGAGCATTTCGGCATTGGAAAATCTGAAATTGCGAAAGGAGACAAGAAGTTGGGGCATAGACATTTCAACATTTCGTAATTTGACTTTTTGGGAGTATTGAAGACAGGAGGTCGGGTGCTTTGTGTAGAGGGAACCTGAAAGAGGATTGTAGTCATATGAAGAGTGTTCACATGGACCAAGGGTATAGCCCAAGGGGGTAATTGTTGTTAAAGCCATTTTCAGCAAATCATCATTTTGGAGATTGGGATGTCGAAGAGTCAAGGACTCTTGACATTAGGACGCAGGGAGTCCCAAAACCCAAAATTACTCATGTGAAGGAAATTTGCGGTTGTGTGCAGTGTTCGTGGAGAGTTGAAGGACCTGTGGATCAAATTCTGAGGTCCTGATAGGGATCTGAAAGAGCCGCTTCGGCTTAGGGAAATTTGATTGAATGATCCTTAGAGCAGGAGGTCGCGCAGAACCTGTAGAGGCAAGGGGTGCTGCACCAATGGTGAACAAAGATTGAATACAAAAGCAAGCCTTATTTTATTTTTTCACTTGGTGACTCCAGGGTAGACAAAACTATGATTCGTTTGAAGGAATACCAGGAGAAATCCAGATGATAAACAGACCACACCAGTTTCAGATCCCAAAAATTTGTTGAACCCCAAGGGATATCTCAAACAAATTGTTGCATCAACAGGTAAAGTATATCAACCTAGAGTTACACAAGTTAATCCTAAGGTTCAAACTGAAGAACTAATCCCTAAAGAAAGTTTTAAACAAATTTATTCTGCAGAGGCATCAACTAGTAAATGTAACACACCCACGCTTGTGAAGGAGTTTCTATAGTGTAAAGTCACTAAAATTTGCATCCTTTACTGTCCCACAAGGACAAGTACCAGGTGGAATCCCCCTTCCACGTGGCTACTACATGTGACCCGGGGTTCCACCTTAAACTCTTATCGATACTTTGTGTTTTGTGAAGTTGAAGGGTCACTCACATCCCTTCTCCTGATATCTGAAACCCCAATATCTCCTCAATCAAAGATCCACGATCCTGATGCTTCCATCTCTACCCCTCGTGATCTCTCACGTGACCACATACTTAACTCAGAAAGGGGTGCATCACGATTTCGCAAGTTAGGGTTTCACGGTGTAAGGAACCCTTTCTCCTCCAAGTTCCAAAATCTCGAAAGGGGATAACGATCTCTATCTCCTCCCTTTGAATACTCTCATGGTGACCCTCGGTTGTGACCTAAGGCTCAACCTCTGAGCACGTCAGGATTTTTTGTGTCGGGGGTTCATGATGCAAGGCTCCTCCCCTCACCAATAGAATAAATTGTGATATCCCTTCTCAACAAACCAATGGTCCTGATCCTTTCCACGATCAACAATATTGATCGCATTGGGATTTCTCATGTCTTGACTTTTGGGTTGTTGTTTCCTTCTCCCTCCTGGGTCCTGAAATGTCAAAATATCGTAGTGCCAAATCAACGCTTTCACTTCTTTAGAGTTGACTAACGGCTACCATCAGATCACGAACTCTGTCCTTATGAATTCTTAGAACTCTACCCTTTGACTTTCTCAAATCTCTGCATGTCAAAGGCTATGGCCTTTGATCCTTCTATGAACCCTAGGCTTTAGGTCTCCTCCGCATTTCTTAAAACGCTATCTTTCCTGAGCTTTGGGACTTAGAATAAGTCCACTCCTAGTCACTCCTTGTACTAACCTACTCATGCTAGATCGAAGGTCTAGGAGGGTCTCGATAGATCCTTGGATCTATGGTCATATTTCATCGCTACTTGTGAAGAATGAAGGAATAGAGGTGTTAACACCTATGCTCCCTCTTCAAATATAATGGTCATGACAGGCCTCAGATATTTCCGAAAGGATATCATTCATTCATCCTCTAAATGAAAGGATATTCCCTTTTGATACTTGAACCTCATTGTTCTTCCTGAGCTTCATCAATTATGAAGGATTAAAGAGCATTGTGCTCTTTCTTCTGGGCTAAACATTTATAAGAGAGCCTGTGCATACCTACACTACCCCTCCTAAGATTAACCAACTCTTTCCTCCAAGGGACTCAGAACAATTAGGAGGGTCAACCTGTGTACATGAAATTGTACCTAAGGTCGACGAACTCACAGTTCGTGGCTCGGGCTTAATCCACCACGGAACACAAACATTGATGGGTACAAATCATGCCCAAACCATATAATTGCTTACTTGCCTAGTTACACAACCAAGTAGAAATAGAAGGGATACAATATACTCATTAAGAAATCATGCACCCACCCTTGCAAAGGAGTTTATATAGTGTAAAGTTGCTAAAATTTTTGTCCTTTACTCTCTCACAAGGACAAGTACCAGGCGGAAGCCCCCTTCCACGTGGCTACTACCCATGACCCAGGGTTCCACCTCAAGTGCTTATCGGGACTTCGTGTTTCATGAAGTTGGAGGGTTACTCACCTCCCTTCTCTCGATATCTTAAATGTCGATATTTCCTCGATCACAGATCCATGGTCCCAATTCTTCCACCTCCGCCCCTCATGACCGCTCATGTGACCACTGACTTAACTCAGAAAGGGGCACATCGTGATTTCACGAGTCAGGGTTTCACAGTGTAAGGAAAACTTGCTCCTCCAAGTCCTGAAATATAAAAAGGGGCTAATGGTCTCTAGATTCTCCCTTTGAATCCTCTTATGGTGACCCTTGGTTGTGATCTAGGGCTCAACCTCCAAGCACATCGGGATTTCGCATGTCGGGGGTTCACGATGCGAGGCTCCTCCCCTCACCGATAGTCGAAATTGTGATACCCCTTCTCCATAGACCAACTATCCTGATCCTTTCCATGATCAACAGTCCTGATCGCGTCGGGATTTTGCATGTATCGACTTCCAGGTTGTTGTTTCCTTTTCCCTCTCGAGTCTCGAAATCTCAAAATATCGTAGTGCCAAATCAACGCTCACACTTCTTTGGATCTAAAAACTACCATCATATTGCTAACTCAAGCCTAGCGAATTCTTAGAAATTTTCCCTTTGACTTTCTCAAATCTTTACTTTTCAAAGGCTACAGCCTTTGATCCTTCAACAAACCCTAGGCTTTGTGTCTCATCTACATTTATTAAAATGCTATCTTTCTTGAGCTTCAATACCTAGAATAAGTCCACTCATGATCACTCCTTGTACTAACCCACTCATGTCAGATCGACGATCGAGGAGGGTCCTAATATATCCTTGGATCTATGGTTATATTTCATCACTACTTGCAAAGAATGAAGGAATCGAGGTGTTAACACCTGCGCTCCCTCTTCAAATCTAATGGTCATGATAGCCCTTGGATATTTTCGAAAGGATATCATATGTTCATTCTCTAAATGAAAGGATATTCCCTTTCGATACTTGAACCTCATTTCTCTTCCTGAGCTTCATTAGTTATGAAGGATTTAAGATCGTTGCACTCTTTCTTCTGGGCTTAACACTTAGAAGGGTCTTTTGCACTATTCATGCACTCGTTCATCAAGTCTAGAACATAAGTGGTTCTCGATCTCTGCTTTCCTTTCAGAGAGCCTGGGAATACCTACACTACCCCTTCTAAGATTAACCAAATCTATCCTTCAAGGGACTCAGAATGATTAGGAGGGTCAACTTGCATGCATGAAACCGTACCTAAGGTCAACAAACTCACAATTTGTGGCCCTGGCTTAAGCCACCATGGAACACAAGCATTGATGGGTAAAAATCATGCCCGAACCATATAATTTCTTACTTGCCTAATTACAAAACCAAGTAGAAATATGAAGGATACAATATACTCATTAAGAAATCATGCACCTTCCTGAAAACATTCACATTATCCAATTTCAATACACAGTTATAGCTTAATTACATAGGGTAGGAGAATACTCATCTATTAGAGGTTGTTTCCAAATAACCAAATTTGGGTGTTCGTCCTTCCACCCTACCATAGCCTTAGAAGAATTCATTCTTATCACTCTGGCTACCCCTATGCCAAGCCATGATATCACCAGGGAACTCTCGCAGTCTCAAGGATTCCTTCCCTATTAAGTTTCTGCTTGGATTCCGTTTTCTGCAATTTTTCGTAGATTTCTCTCTGTTATGGCCTCAACAAGGTTTATCAGATGCTTCCTTCCTACATCAATCTTGTGGCCTTCTATTTCTTATCCCCAGGAGAGATCCGTGCATATCCCTCATGAGCCTGCGCTCTCTCCCCTGTCTTGTATCCCTTTTCCCCATTGTCCCTGTCATCTATCTTACCTTATTTTTCTTGGAAGGCTCCTGGCCCATCATGTTCCTTATGTCAGTAGGAAGCTCGGTTCTGTAGGTTTCTGTGGTACTTCGGGCTGACGTCCTCCAACTAGACCATGCTCCCATTCATAGGGATGGTTGATCATTCAACCACCAGTCCTTTCTTCATTAATTGATTTCTTTTCTTAGAATTTGGGAGAGGCTTATTATCTTAGCAAAGGAATTTTGGGTCATTTGAACTAATCAACCCTCTCTACAATCTCCTCACTCTTTTATCTAGTGATATCATGGCCATTACTTTCAAGGATTCACCTGAACAGTCAGTTATCGACAACTCAAACAATAATACTTTTACAATTTCCACATGCCGTAGCCTGGTAATTCCTAATTTATGATTAATTACAAACTGGGGGAAAGAGGGATATTATGATTCCATCCCCCTTAAAGGAACACCATCCTTGGTGTTCTTCCTCAAAAACACATGCCATGCCTTTCTCATTCAATTGTTTCATAAATCTTGGTATATATCTCATGGCCAGGTCCTTTTTCAAACCCCTAAATCTTTGTCACCTGCTTTCAGTAATTCTTGGACAATCAAGCATGTTAATCATAGTCTTATGCGAAAACATTACATAAAAATTTCTAGGAAACATTTTCATAATATTAGCACAATAATCATCTATGCAGTTTGTGGATTTCCATCCACCTGGTTGTTTTGATATCCAGGCTCATTGTTTTTCCTTGACATACCTATTGGGTGCATGATCCCCATCAATAGTTTACAGAACTATTAAGGTATTCTCTTCCTTGCGGTCACTCTCCCTCTAGGCTTAGGCTCAGGCATCCCCTTCACAACTAAACAGTCCCTTGGGTGATCCATCTTGCCCTACCAAGGTTTTCTTGCACATAAATAATTCCAAAGACTCTATAGAGTCTTACAGTTGAGGCGTCCCTCAGACTTGATCTGTCGAGGCATCCCTCAGGCTTGTGTTACATCAACACAATATATTTCAAGTGATCATGGCTTATCACGGGGTTCTCATTTCTCAATAGTAGCCATTTTTCATCATCTGTCCTTTCTAGCCAGATCTTTTCTTTCGGCTCGGTGAAAGTTAGGGACGGAAGTTACTCTCCTTCTCAATTTTATCACAGGTATACAAAAATTCATGAGACATCATTATAAATTTTAAATTAAACTTCTCTTGCAAATCGGTCGCCCACATATTTCCAAATTCCACATTTTTTTTTCATATTTGTTCCGCACTAAAACCAAATTCAAAATTATGGGACTTTCCTTCCCATAGAGGTTTAGCTCAACAAGTAATTGGTCTTCCTTATGGGATTACAACGTTTCCATATCCAATACCCCTTTTCTTCCTTCACTTTCAACTTCAATCATCCAAACAAATTGTTAGTTTTTCCATGCACATGCATTTTTATTGCACCTTTACAACGTCATCACAACAATTTCAGAATTGTGCATACTAACAATCAAATTCACTTTCTCAAAACGAATACCGTTACTTGAAGTTTGGCTTAGCATGTAATTGGTCTTCCTTATGGGATTACAATACTGCCATATCCAAGACCCTTTTCCTCCTGCAGATCATTCTTCACACAACCAAACAAACTGTTAGTTTATCATGCCTCCATGTATATATATATATATATATTCAAAACCATGCATACTAATAGTTCATTACATATACATAAACATAAACAAAAAGGGATTTCAATCCTTTCCTATGCCTCATTTCAATCATACCATACCTTTCAAAACGTAATTCAACATTTCTAAGGATTTTAACAAATGTGCCAATATTCATGGCCACATTCATACCCAATGTATATATATATATATTCAAAACCATGCATACTAATAGTTAATTACATATACATAAACATAAAAAAAAAGGGATTTCAATCCTTTCCTATGCCTCATTTCAATCATACCATACCTTTCAAAATGTAATTCAACATTTCAAAGGATTTTAACAAATGTGCCAATATTCATGGCCACATTCATACCCAATGCACTCTTGCATTGTCTTCAAGTTTGTCACACTTTATGACTAGTTATTGGCCATGGTGTGTTGGAATTTAACAAAAAATTTCACCACATGGCTTATTCATTTTTGTTTTGGTACAGATCCCCCCTTCTTTCCAAGGGTTGTGTGAACTCCTGGTCTAGTATCTTCTCAAGACCGAATTAAAACAGTCTTCGATTCACTACATGAACTTCTAAGAAACAGTCCACGGTCTCTGAAAAAAATTATGCCCATGTGAACAAGCACTAAGAACAATTCTCCTCCACATGACCATGCCTTGTGACCACACACCTATCCGAAAAGGCACGTCGTGATTTCTCATATCGGCTATATGAGTCAACTGACTCTCCGTCCTTCGAGTTCCCAAGTCCTGAAATTCTAGCAAGGGCTTAGTGCATGCTAGCTCCTCCCTTATCCTCCATCCATATGACCCGTCGCTATGACCTAGGGAAAATCCTTCCGAACGCATCAGGATTTTTCATATCGGGAGCTCTCGATGTGATTCACTTTCATTCTCATGATTCTCTAATACCCGAAATTGTGAAATATTCAGACATATTGACGATCCACACTATCTCTCGAGCCAATGGCTATGATCAATTCATGATTTCACGTTTCACGATTTTTCACAAACTCACCCTTTGACCTCTTTGAGTCGTGAGTCAGCAAAATGTTGATCGGTTTCCACACATCCCTCCCGATGAATGGTGAGGACCGTTGCAGCTCCCCCCCTTGAAAAACTTAGATGTACGTGGATCTCAGCCACGTGTATTCTGATTATTGATTGTCCTGATGATGTCAGGACTTCTATATCATGAAGTCGTCTCTTCTCATGTGCACTCTAAAGGACTAAACCTCGTGCACCTCCTCCATATCTAACGTCTTGAAAGGTTTTGGATCCTCCTGAATATATCTTGAAATTGATCTAACGACTGAGATCAATTTCCTTATGATGAATGGTTTGCATTCATCTCCTCTGTCAGGTTCTCGATTAACCTTATTCGATTAGGGTTTTATTTCATGATCTTCACAATATCGATATGTAGTTGATCAAAGGAATTTCTACGATTTCTTAGTAAAGGTTTTTGACCCCCTTTGAGTCAACATAGATCATTTGGTTCAGATGTTTCTACATCATATAATTTTTCTTCATTTCCATAGGTTCACACCTCCATCATTCGGGTTCTCCTTCCTGAATCATACCCTACTTGGGTATCCATGGCATGCAAGTGCCCTTTCAAAAAAAATTTCATAACATTAGACAATAACATATTTCAGAATGGATTCTTACCCAATATTTTCATACCTTCTCTTGGCTGCTAGCACCCTCTTTCACATTTTTACCTCATTAGCAGTGCTTTAGCGAGATTTTCACAATCCTGTCAGCAATATTTCGACCGCAACCTTCCTATGGTCACCCTCTACTTGAGGTTTCCCATCACTGGCAACTATTTTCCTCAACGATTCCAATTCCTTTCTATATACAACATGCATCATTATAATCACAATTACTTTAGTTGTAACATCAGATAAGATGCATGTATCATAATAATCAAATCCATAAAACATCTTCAAAATGTCCTAGTATATCTTTATGCACTTCATCACATTATCTTCAAGGGTCTCCATGAATTCAATACAGACAATTCTCAATTGTTTCTATAGTAATACAATCATCATCACTTATGATGTCAAAACATTTACTTTCATCAGTAAATCGACTTTCTCATTCCAGAGGAAACATAACACATAGCAAGAAGGGAGTTAGGGAGTATCCCTTTCTTCCAGTTCTTTCTACATTGCCTGAGACTTTTCATCCTAACTAAGTTATCTCTAAAGGCTTTAGTGTCTTTTTTCAACATGTCTTTAACCAAGCCTATTCAATCAAACATACTCCTGTATCCATTCATTGGTATTCTATTCATTACATGATTCTTTCAAAATGTAATCCATGATTCTTATATATAGACGGGTTTTGCAACCCATTGCCCAACCTTCAACAATTATTAGGATTGTGACTTTGCTCTTCTGATAGAGTCCTTACACAATTTATTCACAGAGAACTCCCACTGCATGCAACTTATTTATTGCATGTCCACCACTACCTGTGATGGACTCATCCTTGAATTAGCTTCAGTTGTTTACCAAATATTCCTTAAGAAACATCAATGTGCGTCTTGTTCAGGCACCCAAATTAGGTACCCATACATATTATGGTTTGTTAACTTCCATGATGTACTTAACCATATTCATAATCATCAGCCCATGTGTAGCTTCCATAGGTATAATTCATATCCTACATACATCTCTACTTTAAAATTAGTCAACTCATGATTGTTTAAAATCACCCTCATGTGGTCCTCAAATGCATAATCATTTGCCTCTTATTATGAGAACAAAGAATCCTTGCTCATTTACTCTCTTATCTATTTGTAATGGCTTTTCCTAGGGATATGGAGCACATCCCCTTTAAGCTATCATTCAAAATAGAACTTTCATGACTCTTCAAAATGGAGTCAACCATGCAGCCATGGTATTCTACTGCTATTCATCCAATCTTGGCAAGTGCTAAGCTTGCCTCACATTTCACTCATCAGGGAAACCATATTGGGCCTTTAGTATACTTATACTCTTACATCATACATGTGCATAATTCACACATTTGATATCATTCTTATCTAACTGGTACTAATATCATGCTTCATATTAATAATCTCCGCAATGCATTAGATACATGCACTCAATAATACACAGAAAACTAAGTATTCATTATACTAGCTCACGCCTCATCCTCACGCGACGACCAACAGTGACCACAAGCCTAGCAAAAAGGCACTTCACATTTTGTGATTTCAGGATTTTTGCATGTGAGTCACTCCTGACTCCTTTTTCCTAAACTTTCAATCCTTGATTGACAACCTCTCCCCAAGACTAGATCTGATGGTCCTGTGCTCTCCTCGATCGATGACCACAATCGTGTCGCGATTTTTGGGTTCACAATGTTGGGACTATTTGTGTGATACAAACCCAACACTCCAACCTCTGAGATCTTGAGATCTAACTAAGGGCCTAGAAATCACTAGCCCTCCTTCTTATGCACCCGACGTGACCTTCCACTAGGAACTGGGTCCCAACTCCTAAATATTTTGGGACTTCGTGATTCAGGGAATCAGTGAACAAATCTTCCTTCACTTTCAAACTTCCGACTCCCAAATATTTGATTACACTATATCTACGGTTTAGGTCCTTCGCTAACCAGTGACCTTGATTAATTGATGATTTACCTTTTGTGACTTTGGGAAAGTCTTCACTTATGTTTTCCCGATAGCCTAAACCTTGATATTCCTCTACCATGGATCAACGATCCAAATCCTTATAGCGATCAATGATCCAGATCGTTTTGGGTTTTCGCATGTCGCGACTTTCGGGTGGTTGTTTATTACATACTCTCGACTCCCAAAATGCCAAAACTTCAAAGTTATAGATCAATGACTCTCGTTGATCCCGATCTATCAGATATTATTCCTCCTGAGATTGTGAGTGTTGAAAGGCTATCAACGTTATCCTCTCTATTGATCTACTAGATCCAATGGTTCATGGAATTTTGGTATTCCTCCCTCTAAGAAATTCCACTGTTTGTTCATATTTTCAATGGCTTCAAGCCAAAGAACTTGGCGTCAACTCTTCTGGGATCAACCTTTGCGAGGTGACTTTGAAATTTGCCCTTTTCTTAGAATTCTTCGAAATCTCTATCCTTCCTGAGCTTGGATTATGCTACAAACTCAAGGATTCCAAGGAATTATTTCATGCACACCTTATGTTCTCGAGATTTCAAATAACTCATTACAAAGGATTTTCTAAGAAAATGCTTCTTGCCCACCCGTGGTTCTTCTACACTGGTTCTTCGAATTTTATTGGCTTCTAGATGTTGTGCACACCTTTCACTTGGTATGAGTTCCTCTGACTCTATTTTAAATTCTCTGAGTCAATCCAAGACTCAGTTGATGCAGAAATCAGACCATCTTCATCACAAACCCATACAGTTAATCTCTCAAACAATCATACATGAATGAACTCTTTATGCGACTCTCACATGATCCTAAATATGATAAGTGTTGTAACCATGCTCTGATACCAATTTTTAACACACACACCCTTGTGAAAGAGTTGATATACTGTAAATTCACTAAAATTTTCATCATTTACTCTACCACAAGGACAAGTACCAGGCGGAATCCCCCTTCCATGTGGCTACTACCCATGACCCGGGGTTCCACCTCAAGCACTTATCAGGACTTTGTGTTTCGCGAAGTTGTAGGGTCGATCACCTCCCTTATCCCAATATATAAAACATTGATATCTCCTCGATCACAGATCCACGGTCTCAATGCTTCCACCACAGAATTAACTCAGAAAGGGGAACCTCACAATTTCGTGAGTCGGGGTTTCACAGTGTAAGGATTGACCCATCTTATTTGATTCTGGTTTTGAAATTGAATAAGGTCAATCCAATAAATTCCCAATCAAACCTTCTAATGCATGCAAAGGAGGGGAAACATAACTTATATCCTTGGATGGAAAAGACTTCATGTCGTAAGGTCCTGAAAGGCCTTATTTGGTCTTGATTGAAAGGATTTAACTGGGTTGGTCCCGCACCACTCCTACCTGAGATTGAAGAGTTGATCCTGACTGACTGAAAGGTAAACCCTTCTAATATAAGGTCATGAAAGGAATTATTTGGTACAAAAAGGTTTTACCATAAGGAAAACATCTGGTAAGTAAGCTACCTTCGCTCAAATTTCATATCTCTTTCATTATTTTAGAAAAAGTTCTTGCAACTCAAGCCAGCTTTGCACCTTGACCTAGTACCCTTGCTCCTCCAAGTCTTGAAATCCTGAAATGGGGGATAAAGGTCTCTAGCTCCTCCCTTTGAATCCTCTTGTGGTGACCCTCAGCTGTGACCTGGGGCTCAACCTCCAAGCACGTTGGGATTTTTCATGTTGAAGATTCATGATGCAAGGCTCCTCCCCTTGCTGATAGCCAAAATTGCGATATCCCTTCTCCATGGACCAATGGTCCTGATCCTTTCCACGATCAACAATCCTGATCGCATTGAGATTTCACATGTCTCGACTTATGGGTTGTTGTTTCCTTCACCCTCTCGGGTCCCGAAATGTCAAAATATCATAGTGCCAAATCAATGCTCACACTCCTATAGATCTGATGGCTACCATCTGATTGCTAACTCATGCCTCACGAATTCTTAGAACTCTACCCTTTGACTTTCTCAAATCTTTATGTGTCAAATGCTACGGCCTTTGATCCTTCAACGAACCCTAGACTTTGGGTTTCATCTGCATTTCTTAACACACTATATTTCCTGAGCTTTGAGACTTAGAATAAGTCCACTCCTGCTCACTCCTTGTACTAACCCACTCATGTCAAATTGAGGATCGAGGAGGGTCCTGTTAGATCCTTGGATCTATGGTCAAATTTCATTGCTACTTGCAAAAAATGAAGGAATCAAGGTGTTAACACCTACGCTCCCTCTTCAAATCTAATGGTCATGACAAGACTCAGATCTTTCTAAAAGGATATCATCCGTTCATCCTCTAAATGAAAGGATATTCCCTTTTGATACTTGAACCTCATTGTTCTTCCTGAGCTTCGTCAGTTATGAAAGATTTAAGAGTGTTGCACTCTTTCTCCTGGGCTTAACACTTAGAATGGTATTATGCACTATTCTTCACTCCTTCATCAAGTCTAGAATGTAATTGGTTCTCGGTCTCTTCTTGCCTCACAGAGAGCTTGTGCATACCTACACTACCCCTCTTGAGCTTAACCAACTTCATCGTCCAAGGGACTCAAAATGATTAGGAGGGTCAACCTGCATACATGAAATTGTACCCAAGGTCGATGAACTCAGAGTTCGTGGCCCTGGATTAAGCCACCATGGAACGCAAGCATTGATGGGTAAAAATCATGCCTAAAACATACAATTGCTTACTTCCCTAATTACACAACCAAGAATAAATAAAAGGGATACAATATACTCATTAGGAAATCATGCACCTTCTTGAAAACTTTCACAGTATCCAATTTCAATACACAATTACATCTTAATTACACAGGGTGGGAGAATACTCATCTATTACAGGTTTTTGCCAACTAACCGATTATGAGTGTTCGTCCTTCCACCCTACCATAGCCTCAGAGGCACTCAATATTAGCACTTTTTCCATCCCCTGTTTCAAGCCATGATATCACCAAGGAACTCTCGTAGTCTCAAGGATTCCTTCCCTATTCAGTTTTTGCTCGGATTTTTCTTTTTGCATTTTTTGGAGATTTCTCTCTGTTATGGCCTTGACAAGGTTTATCAGATGCTCCCCTCCAGCATAAATCTCATTTCCTTCTATTTCTTATCCCCGGGGGAGCGTCGCGCATATCCCTCATGAGGTTGTGCTCTCTCCCTCGTCTCGTATCCTTTTTCCCCATTGTCCCTGTCATATGTCTTACCTTACTTCCCTTGGAAGGTTCTTGAACTATCACGTTCCTTCTGTCAGAAGGAAGCTCGGGTCTGCAGGTTTCTTTTGTACTTTGGGCTGATGTCATGTAGCTAGACCATGCTACCATTTATGGGGGTGGTTGATAATTCAACCATCGGTCCTTTGTTCATTAACTAATTTCTTTTCTTGGTATTCCAGAGAGGCTTATTATCTTCACAAAGGAAGTTAGGGCATTTGAACTAATTGACCGTCTCTACAATATCCTCACTCTTTCCTGTAGTGATTTCATGGCCAGTAATTTCAAGGCTTCACCCCCACAGTCAGTTATTGGCAACTCAAACAATAATACAGTTACAATATCCACATGGCTTAGCATGGTAATTCATATTTTATGATTAATTAAAAACTGGGGGAAACACGAATATTACAGTAAACCTGAGGCTAAACTCAAAAATACAAAGGTAATTATTCCTGAGATAAAATTTGAGATGGACTTTCAAGATACTTTTATCAGTGAGGACAAAGGATCCCTTTCAATCCACATGGTCATTAACGATCTGCCAATTCTCTCCTTTATTGAAGTAAAGGTTGTTGTTTCCCAAAACTCTAAAGAGTACTTTTTATACCCCGATTCATCTCCTATCACCTCCCATATATATACATCTAGTAAACCTGAGGAACCCAATTCAAGTTTCCCTTTTCCCCCTTATATAGATATTCCATATTCTAGCGGTATTTTTCCTAAACTTCCTTCGTCACACCTCGAAGTAGTCAAAATGTTAGCAGTTTAGTTCCTCAAAGTTTTTGAAAATTCCCTTTTTAGCCCCCAAAGTTTGTCTCCTAGAATTCCAGTGGTTAGTGTTGGAGGTGTTGGTGTTGGTGGCGCTAAAGGTGCAGTAGCTGGTTAACAAGCTCAACCTCCTAGAATCTTTACCAAGGTAGCTGCTACATATGCTCCCTTGGTCCTCCCTGTTGTCCTTCATGATTTACGCGAAAAATACATGAAGAACCTCCCCAAATTCATGGGAGAAGGAGATATAACTACAACAGAACACATATCATTTTTTGATCAGTTTGTTGATATCCTTGGCATCAAACATGAGGACGTTTACTCAAGGCTATTATTAAAAACCTTTGAAGTATAGGTGAGGACCTGGTTCGTAGGACTCCCAATAGGTTCCATACGATCATATGACAAACTACAAAATGCCTTCATAAGATAGTGGGGCAAGAAAAAGGACCATCTTTATTATTTAACCCAATTCGAGGATTTAAGAAAGAAGACTTATGAATCAGTCCTTGAATTTATCCAGAGGTTCAATAAACTGTATAACAAAATCCCAGCCAAAGTCAAACCTTCTCACCCTACTACAAAATTAACTTTTGCAGGGGATTTTGATTTCGACTTCGCTCTACTTCTAAGAGAAAGGAGATCTACCACTTTATCAAGAATTCAAGGCAATTCCATAGAAATTGAATCCAAAATGATGGCATCTGGGAAATTAAAAACTAAGGTTGATATGGGAACCAGATAAGCTAGTTGTTTCAAAGAACAGGAAGGACCCTCTAGATTTGGGAAGTCCACAAAAGGAAAAATGGATGAGATGGCCAAGATAATTAAAGATTTATCAAACAAAATATCCATATTGGAATTAGATCAATTCAAACCTAATCCATGCATTAGAAATGAGTTCAGGAGAAACCCTAACCCGCAGATACAACAAAGACAAGTAAAAAATGAATATCAAAAGATCCAAGCTTTGTTTATGATGATTTACAAGATCCAAGTAAATGAAATATTATGAGGAAATAACCTTAGTGGTGATGATCTTGAGCCACATTTAACCAAGCAGGATTATGAGAAGTCTTTAGACCTGGAATCCCTGTTTAATATTGAGGAAAACATCAATAATCTTGGAGACTCTACGTATCAAGGTCTCGCCGACTCAATAATGGTCGAACTCCAACAAAAGTATGATTTAAGGCCCTAAGAGAAAATTTCTATGAACGTTCCACCAAAAAATATTTTATCATGAAGTAAAACGAATGAGGCAGTAGCTACTAAACCACCAACTAAAACACAAGTTGCCCGAACAAAGCCAATTTAAACAAGAACAATGTAAACTAAGAATACGGAAAATACAGAAAAAGAAGTTCCAACCAGAGAAATTGAAAAACACAATTGGAGGTTTCAGTTTGGAAAATGAACTTAATAAAATTAAAATCCCAATGCCTCAGATTGAATTTGAAAAAAACTCGATTTATAAAAAACAGATCGCTAAAGTGGTAAATTTTTATCATGTTGAATGTCAAGTAGGCGTTATTAATCTGTAGGATGAAATACCTATGATCATGTTCGGTCCACACATTGAAAACAATAAGTATTTTGTTGCTCCATTCTATATTACACTAACTGTGCACGATAATTTAATCCACAATTGTATGTTATATTATGGGGCCTCTCATAATTTAATGCCTAAAATTGTCATGGAAAAGTTGGGCCTCAAAATTACCAGGAATTATCAAGACTTGTACTAATTTTATTATAGGAAGGTTAAGTGTTTAGGCATGATTAAATATTTGGTAGTAAATCTTTCTCAGATCCCTGTGAAAAGTATCCTTATGGATGTGGTCATTGTTTTCGTCCCTTCCAAGAACAACATGCTTCTATCTAGGTATTGGGGCACCAAATTAGGAGGATCAGTTCAATTGGACATGACATACGCTACGATCCCAATTTTTGGTGGGAAATTCATGCGACTGTACAGAGAAACTAGACTGGCATGTACTGTAAGTGACCCTCAAAACAACAATAATTACCCAATATATGTTGTTGATCAGGACTTTGGAAATTGTATATTATCTATAGATGACAATTTTAAAGAATGTACAGAAGAATAAAATAAAATAAATGAAATAAAAAAGAAAAATGTAAATGTTAGAGAAGGAATGTGGAAAATGTTCTTCGATGGTGACTCATCCTGTGAAGAAGAAGAAGTTGTATTTTTATTCGTGGCACCAGGTGATGAGTATGTTATTCCCTTCTCTTATATATTACAATGGGATATTGATTATATGAATAATGTATGTGAATATGAAGCTCTGGTTTTAGGATTAGAAGCTGCAAGGAAGTTAAAAGCCGAAGATCTGATAGTTTATGGTGATGCAGAGATTATTATAAAACAAGTGAAACATCAATATTAATCTAAGCATCCAAGGTTAAAATCCTATAGGAATTACGCATGGGATCTTATAGAGAACTTCTTCTTGTCCTTTAATATTCACTCTATTCCCAGGATGGAGAATCAACAAGTTGACTCCTTGGCTAAGGATGTTGTGACCTTCATACACCCTAGTGTCTTGAAACTAAAGTAGCACATCGAGAGCAGGCATAGACCTTCGATCCTGAACAATTTTCATCATTGCAAAGTGTTCGAAGGAAACAAACAAATCAAACAGTTTTTGGAGATGGTTGATGAGTTTTATGAAACTCACATAGATCAGGAAAACCAAAATGATCCTTCTTGGGTTATGCAAGAAGGAAAGAACCCAAAAAAATTACAAGATAAGATTGCAAACCACCACATGCTCTTTCTTAAGAACAATCAGGTTCCCAGAGGCTTGATACCCTTAGAAAGGTTTTTTGGCCAGGCTGAAATACCTTTAAAGTCTACCTTACGTCCCCTACCCAAATAATTTGAAGACTGTAATGTAGGAACTAACAAAGATCCCAAAATGGCCAAGATATCAAAATACATTCTGAACCAAATGAAAAGTAAGTACACTGAGTTGCTTAGGAAGTACAAAGATGTGTTTGCATGGTCTTATGATGATCTAAAAACTTATGATACCTATGTTATTGAACATAAGATTCCTTTAAAACATGGTATTAAACCTTTCAGGAAGAAACTCAGACAGATAAACCCCATTCTCCTCCCAGTGATATAAAGGGAATTTAAGAAACTTATTGACACAAAAATCATCATTCCACTTAGGTACTCTGAATGGGTAGCGAATTTGGTTGCTGTCGGAAATAAAAATGGTGAAATAAGGCTCTGTGTTAATTTCAGAAAATTAAATTATTCATCCCTTAAAGACAACTACTCGCTCCTGAAAAATGGATCATGTTCTAGAGAAGGTAGTAGGGGTCAACATGATTTCCATGATTGATGGATTTTTGGGTTATAATCAAATCATTGTTCATGAAGACGACAGAGAAAAGATTGCTTTTACCACTCTGTGGGGAA
>WSFP011423539.1:0-22616 GCA_009831015.1 Picea engelmannii | reverse complement strand
ACATTTGAGACATTTATAAAATCCAATCACATTTTGTATATACAACAAGTAAGCCGGTAGAAGCCTCATATATATATAACGATAAAAGTTTATAAAAAAGTGTTTTTGTCCGAAGACCAAAATATAAAAAATGTGAAGCACATGGCTTCATGTACAATATAACATCAATAATGTTGCTCGCTATAACACATGACTACCCATACTACTCTACATAGTAGTCAACCGATGGAAGCAGACACGCCCACTATGTGGCGCTGGTAATGCCTCGGGATATCATCGATAGAGGCATCTGGGATGTTCATCATGAGGCCTTATAGGTTTTGTTCTATAGTATCGATGTAAGAAGCAACTACTCCTCCTACATCACCTCTCTCTCCTCGCCTATGGATAGGGGATGAACCTGGAGGACGGTATAGTCCTACATTTGCATCATCAAAGAGCATTCGATTAGTCATCGGATAAACAACATAAAAAAAAATTTATATCCTTAAAAATCACAAAAACATCATATAAACAAAATTTCCTTCTTACCTATGTCTCCCCATTGGGAACCCTCAAGAAGAGATAAGTCTGGATCTACTCGAAATTCTAGCCCGGTATATGCGTAGTCATCGACCATGAGCATTTGAGTTCTCAACCAGTTGAAGAAGACATTGTTATATATAACGATGGGAGCAACTACATGTCGTGCCATGAGGTCAACCCACCTCTTCATTCTCGGATCCTGTGGGGCAGGTAGATCCCACTCTACCTGTAAGCGAAAAATTGGGACCCTCTCTAGGAAGAAGGATGCCAAAATCTACCTGTATCCAAAATGTTTCAATTCACCACTCCTACACTTGGTCAGTTGTTTTTTCATACTCTTGAGAACCCCTTCACACCAATTGAAAACTCGGGGCTCCATACACTCCAACACATACTGAAAATAGCTCAGAAGAGCCATATGGGGAGCTACACTCCCTGCCATGCATGTGATGGTATAGAGGATGGTCCGTAGAGGCAAGTATCAGACATCTCTTATAGAGACTTTACAACTATGTTTCTGATTACCCGGCACACAATGTTCACTGATATAATGGTTCATAGCTGCACCACCACCTCTGCTACCTGTAAGTGTTACTTGGGATCCACAGTGAGATAGTCATGTTAAGAAGTAGATATCCTCAATATCTATTGTAAGAATGTGAGCACCCACATGTGAACTAGGTACTCGAGTAATCTCAGATGGGCCCTCATACCCTATATCTTAAATAACTTCAGTAACCCACACTGTCGGAGGGCCATTACTGTTCCTAGGTCATTCTCGACAAAGTAGTCTTCCTCTTCGTGCTCTCTCTCACGCCATTCCAACATTTTTTACCATGGAAAACCTACAATGGAACCATAAAGAGATATTAGAATCATTATCTTCCTCCATGGACAATTTTTATTGGCTTTTTCATATTTAAAAACTTTTGGGGTTGCACACGTCGCAGGCCAGGGAATCTGCATAGTGCAGAGTCGTCACAAACCAAGGCATATGCACAGTGTGGATTTGTTGTCGGCCAGCTATATTGTTGCCTGCGACAATCCTATATTGTCGCAGGGCCCGATATAGGGCACCTGCGATGACCTCCGCACATAGGTACCCTCAAAAAATTAACTCAAAAGTCTATTTCTAACCAATACAAAACAAATTTTAATCCATGGAAAGTTGGAGAAAATGAAGATTACCTGTTTTGTGGAGACGGTTCATCGAATGATTAGTTGTGCCCTCCATAATCCACAGTTGAAAATCAAGGTAAATAGGGGGTTTGGAACAAGTTTTGGGTGAAATGACTGAATGAAATAGTGAAAAGAGGTTTTTACCCATTTTTATTGATTTTTTCACTTTTGCGTTTGTGTTTTTTATTATTTTATATATTTCATCTAAACCCCAAAGTCCTAACGACTTTGCAAGTGGTTGAATTTTGCAGATAAAAAGCCTAGGAGTGAAACATTGGAACAAGGATACGTATTTTGGTTTGTTTTTATACATTTGTCGCATGTACAGATCCTTTTAGGGTTTTTCAGGAAAAACTCTGAGCTTAGTCTTTGTTCTTTCTCATGCTCGTAAATCGATGAGAATGTAACCGAGTATACTTTTATCACTTTTTCAGACTTGTAAAGGTTATATGAAAAAAGAACCCCCTGGAGTTCCCTTTAATCTCTTTTCAAACTCTCTAAACATGAAAAGATTGTCTAGCGACCTTGTTCTAATCACGCTCGTAAAATTATTTGAAAAAAACATATGATGAGTGGTAGATTATCACTTTTTCGATCTCATCAGAATGACTTACGAAAAAGGACCTTGTGGAGTTCTCTTTAAGTGTTTTTTAGACTCTCTAAACATGAAAAACCCATGAGTTTTATTTCTTTGGACTCATTAAACAAACATCGAAAGACCCATATGGGATCGAACCACTCCTTCTTAGGGTTCTTTAAACATACTTTGAGGGACTCATCTAAAGGATGAGCTTACATCGACAAGCATATGTTATCCTCCTCAAACTTACATAAAAATAAAGAGGTACTCACTAAAAATGGTGGGGGGGAATTGGGAAAGAAATGTATCTCTGTATCTGTGTTAGTTGCAGTAATAGTCCCTCTTGAACATGACACACCCCTTCATCATTGTATCCGGGTTGGGAAATCCATTTGTCTCTCATTTGACCATCTGCATGTTCATATGTTGGGTCCTCCTTGATTCAATGCTACCAATACCATTTTCATGTCGTTCATATGTTCAAAAGAATTCTAAACTTAACAAGCCTTCTATCGAGTCGATCATCTACAGTCATAAATCTTCTACCATGTCAGCCTTCCCTGTGTCAGTTTCGAATCACTTCATATTCTGATCTACCTCAAATTTGTTACATATTTCATGTCATTGATGGGGGATACATCAATGCCCTCCTGTGACGAGTCTTTTCCTATCGACTTCAACTCATTATCCGAGAATAAGACTTAGAAATAATTTAGTACCTTAGAGCCTGCATGCCTCAATGGAAGGTTTATTCGCTTTCAACAGTGGGTTCACATCATTGACCCCTGATTGGGAGATTCAATTGAGTGTTCAACTTCAACTCATTTATTCACATTCATTGGATTGTACTAGAGTACCTTGGGAGTCATTGACATCAATGGTGATTTCCCTCACACTTGTTAATGGTTTTCATTAATGACCGGTAATCAAGTGGTTTCTACCATCTTAGAATTCAACACTTGTAATCACATGGCTAGATTCATACTTAAAGATGGAGGAAATGAACACCCTATATATTATCATTTTGATCCAGGTTGCGCGAAGTATTCATGATTTGTATTGACACATATATCCACTTTGTATGTCTCATGGTTATGTATGAGTTTGAGTTCTTTAGAGCATAGATCCACGATGTATTCTTGGTGGCTATGTCGATTCATAATGACATGGATCCACAATGTATATTTAGTGGCCATGAATCACTTGACATTTTTTAATATGAGTATGGGAATGCCTACATCGAACACTGGTATATTATTATGCAGAGGCTTGATTGTTTGCAGGTTTTCGATCGGTGCACTCCTTGTTTCTGACACACACATTCTACAAAGTATTTTGGTTGTCACGAGTTCCAGCTTCATACTTTGGGGGTAATTTTTTTACACATTATTTTGGTCACCCGAGTGATCCATTGACAACACGTGTTCATGTTCCCATGAAAATATAAAAAGATTCTTTCTCCATGAGGAAAGTGATTGGCTTTCTCTTCTCAAAAACCCTATTAAGGAAGGTCGTCGCAGGCTGCACTATACACAGGGTGCGACGATGACTGGTCATCGCTCCCTGCTCTAAAGCTGGGTTGTGACATCACCGCAGGATGCACTATACCTAGGGTGTGACGATGTCGAAAGCTAAGGAAAAGTCAAACTTTGTGAAAGTTCTAGAAGGAGATCTTCTAGAAGATGAGGTGGCTTCTGAACAGTTTGGATCTTTCTCACTTCTCTGATTTGGTGGGATCATCCTAGTCTCCTCAACCATCTCTCTTTCACACTATATAAAGAGGGACCTCTCATGGGAAAATATAAGAATGAAAATTCCAAGCATGAAAAGGCTAAGCGTGAAAAGGATAAGATTGAATAGGCTAAGAATTGTATGGAGAATTCTGCATTAGATCATGCTTGAGAGCCTCATTTCAGATCATCACGTTATTGGGGATTTTCTTCATTCAAGGTTGGAGAAAAGGTGTGTGTGTTGGAAAAAAGGGCCATCATAAGGGGACCTTGCAACATCAAGGATTGTGGTTGTAATCTCCACTTTCATTTAATATGATACAACAATATGTTGCTTTCCCATAAAACTAGTCTTGTTTTATTGTATGATTACTTGATCAGATACATAAGTTCTTGTTGATTACATTATGTTGCTTTCACTTTGGTTGGTTTGTATTCCCTTGTAGACTCAATATTAAAAGAGCATTGAAGTGGAGCTAGGATGACAATGGAAAGAGGAAGCGACATTTAAAAGGTATGTTGCCCATCTCTTGTTAATTAGTAAACTCAATGATTAGAACTTAGGGAAAGTTTCATGTTTTGTTCTGTTTTATTCTAGTTTCCAGTGGGATCTAGGGATATTTGTTTATGTACGCATTTACCGATTAATCCTATAACACACGGTTGGAAAAAAATTCATAATTCTGGGCTTCAGAGGTTTTGCCCGCTCCAACACATTACACTCCCAGAGTGTCGAACAGGCAAACTCGCGAAGGTCACAATCGAAAGTCCACACGTCCTAGTGGATGGACAACTCAGATCTATTCTGGGCTTCAGGACTTCAGGTGTCTACACAGCACAACCCCTTACGACTTATGAACTCTAAACTAGCGGAGTTAAGATATTCTTTCCATGTGTCCCTCTCTGACCAATAATCCAGATCCACTTCGGTCTTCGGAACTTTAGGAGTTTCATCTTCTTTGCGCCCAACACACAAAACTTGTCGAACTCTCAAAGTATGAAGGGATTCAATGGTTTAAACCCATTGCTACTTCTCCATATTTGATGGTCTACAAAGGCTTTGGATCCCCCTTGAACAGATCTCATATGTTCGACCTTCAAACTAATAAAATCTTCCCTCCAAGGGATTTTGGTCGCAATCTCTTCTAAGCTTTTTTTTTTTCCTTGAGGTGCTTCGGACCTCTAGTGCACTCCTTGCATCCTCTAGACTTCGAAAAGGCTCCAGACTTAGATATTTTTCAAAAATCTCCCTACGCACTCCTTTTGTTCACTGGACTTCTGAAAGGCTTTAGACTTAGAGATTTTTGAAAATCTCCCTACGTAGTCCTTGCGTTCGTCTTCCTTGATACTTCCTCAACACTTTGACTAAGGGTCGGCCTGGTGCACCCCTTGCATGGGTATTATTCAAACTTCTATACTCCACTAAGTATATGTGCACTTAATGCAGACCCCCTCTCACTCCCAGGATCCACTGACCTCTCGGTCTAAGGATCTTCAAGTTCAATAGCTAGATCAGCTCATAGGTTTTCACTAAACCTTATAATTTGGTTTCCATAGGCCTTTTCCTTCTTGTTCAAGTAAAAAATGACCTTCAGAGTGATTCTTCTAGTCAAGGGATAGGTCCACGTGACCCTGGTCTCAAAACCGTGGGCTTATCCCTTTTTCTCCACCCAATTCAGGACTTCAGAACCTCCAGGATCCAAGAGCCTCAACAAGCAATCCCCACGATCCTCCTGAACCACAAATTCGTGGAGCGTTGAATCCCTGCAGGATCGATGACTCACAAACTCCGCTCAAACCAACGACTGGAAGAACTTTGGTAATCTGGTATTCGACGAGTTTTACCTGCTCCAACACATAGTCTTCCCTAAGATTTAAACTTCGGAGGAGATATGATGGCCTTTAATCCTCCATCAAATTGACAGTCCTATCTTTCTCTGACCTTCGGGCCTCCAGGATCCTTGGTACTCTTCACTCCATGAAACTTTTGAACCTTCAATCCTCTGAAACCCTTGATCTACTGACACTTGTCTTTAAGACCGATGGTCTTGATGGACTCTGGGACTCCCATATCTGGGAGTCCTCATTCCTCCAAACAATTATTCCTCTTGAATGTCGAAGTAGCAAAGAATTGGATCTATCACCGCATGTCACTCCATCCAATGGCCAATATGGAGTTTGGGTCTCGATGTCTTCAGAAGCTTAGGAATTCAAGAACTACCACCTTGAGTCCCTCCAAAGTATTATTGCTATGGAACGCATGATCGAACGATACCTGTCCTTGGGAGATCTGACGACCAGGGTTAGTTCAAACCTTCGGGCCTTTGGGGGCCTAGACTCCTCCACTTGAACTCTGATAAAACTTTGCTTGCCTTAGAGAATTTGACACTTCTTAACAATATCGTCCCCTCTACATTCCTTGCAAGGGTAGAGAATGATATACTCGAAGGAGTATATGTGTGCACACCTTGCACAAACTCTACAATGATTTCCTCTATCTCTCATGAGCTTGACTACTAGAGTTAAACAAAATCTTGTGTTCCCTCCTATGTGCTCCTCTGGTACTTTTAAAACTATTGACTTAGAAAATTTCAAATTTCCTCTTGCTGAACTTTTGTGCTTGCTATATCTTCTAAGATTTTGTTTCTCTGAGGTTTATAGACCTATGGTGCACTCATTGTGTCCCTAAAGCTTTTGATGAATTTTAGACTCGGATATTTCTAAGAAAATATCCCTTATGCACTCCTTGCGTTCGTCCCTTCTAAACTTCTTCAACACTTAAAGGAAGTGTTGGCCCAATGCTCTCCTTGCACAAGTCTTCTCAAACCTTTTCTCTCCTCTGAGAAACCATGCACTCTCTTCACTTCAACTAACGACTGTGCACTCCTTTCACTTCCACTGTAATTTCACGTTATCTCTCCTGAGCTTCTGAGTCTATATCGAATCGGCCTAGGCACTCCTTGTGTTCACTATGCACTCCTTGCACTAGGAATCTCAGAAGAGAAAACAAATGAAACTTACAGAAACATCAAATATTTCCACACTTAACCATGAAAAACATATTCATGCATAAAAGATACATAAAATAGATAACACCCAGAGAACATAAAGAAACATCACATGTACTCCAATAACTCAGATAAACACAACACCATACAATTGGAATCAAACACCTCTGCTTGTATTCATTCAGTAAATAGGTACATGTACTCACACAGTTCTCTGCAACTCCTCATAAGCTTCAACGGATCTCTCAGCAACATTAAAAATAACATTCAACCTCTACAATAACATTCAACAACCTCATTTGGCAAAATAATACATATACTTATACATGAAGTGTCTTCTCGAGCCTTCCCTCTAACCTACCTTAGTTCTATCATGTCACAGTTAAGACATTCTGCTACTTATCCCTATTACAATAAATGGAATTTACATTCAGATATGAGCTAATTCTCCATATCTGTAAAATCCTACAAATAGTTAAGATGATTATAATGATCTAGAGTGCATACATGGCTCTTGCCTCTAAATATTTAAAAAGGGCATTAAATTACAATGTTTTCAAAAATTTAAGATGATGCGCCCTCCTCTGGAATTTAAGACTGACATGAAACGTGCATTGGGTGATGGGTTTTCCTCCACTCGACCTATTCAATATTGATGGCGATGTGCATGAATCAACACTCCTTGCACTTATCTTTCCAAAGCTTTACACTAACTCTTCTGATCTTCTGAGTCAGACACGACTCTACCTTCACAATCCTTGCAGGTACTGTGCACTCCTTGCACCAGAGTTTTAGAAGAGAAACAATTGAAACTTATGGAACATCAAAGATTCACACACTTAATCATGAAATACACACTCGATCATATAAAACATAGAAACCAGAAAGCATAACATGTACTCAATGAACTCAGAGACAAACAACACCATACATTTGGAATTGTACCTCTCTGGTTATATTTATTCAGAAAAATATGTACATGAGTTCATAAATCTCTTTGCTTCTTCTCCACAACTCTCAGCAACAACAAAATAGCTTCAATAACTTTCTACAATGACTTTCAACATCCTTAACAATAATATTTAGTAGCAATAACCATAAACTTAGCAGTCTCATTTGGGCATAGATTACATATATTTATACACGAGGGGCTTCTCGAGCCTTCCCTCCAGCCTACCTTAGTGCTATCATATCATAATTAAAAAAAATTCCTACCTATCCTTATTACGATAAATGGCAATTACGCTCGGATATGAGTTGATGCTCATTATCTGTACAATCCTATCTTACATTAAAGAAAATACAATATATTGGATTGTTTACAAGGATTTCAGCCTCAAAACATTTAAAAAGGTCTTTAATTACAATGCTTTCAAAACTTTAAGCTGATGCACCTTCCTTGGGTTCGAAACCAATTTGAAAAATGCGCGATGAATGTTGAGTTGTCCTCCACTCATCTTCTTTGAATGCTGATAGTGATGCTCTTGCATGAGATTGTCGATAAGAAATCTGATTCATCTTATGGATCTTGATGAAAATCTTTGAATTCATCATAACCATCCATCTTTATATATTCTTTTCATTCCTATGTGTCTCTCTAGTCAATAATTTTCATGTTGATATATTGATCCAACCGCACATGTGAAAGAATCATGTTGTCATCTCATTTGGGATCGGTGAATTTAGATATGAGTTGGTCCCAAAAGCCTCAAATAAAGTGCCCAATCCCCGATCTCAAATGAGCACCACTCGACTATTTTTTGAAATCCCCAATGAATCAATCCAATGTCTCTTCGTGCCACTAATTTGTGCATAGCTTTTACTCCGAGAACATGCACAGACGATAAATGGAATTAATGAAAATCTATAGTAGATTCCCTGTACTAAAACGTGATGATTTCAGGTGTAAGGACTAACTTTTTTTTATTCAAATGTATTTGAATTATTTCATAACTTGCACAAAACTACTTTTTTTTTCTTAACAACTCACAGATGATCCAATGTCTCTTATGAACTAGGTTGTGTTGTGTTTATCATGAGGCTCTAGACTGGTAAGTATTCGACTCAAGAAAATCTTTGTGCACATGTATTTATCATAATTGTCTCAAAGTTTCTATGATTTAGAGAATACTAAGTTAAATTGTTACATTTGCAAGAAGTCACCTAGACAACCAGTGACTCATCGGTCACCAAAGACCCTGAAAGGAGGAAGTGAGAAAATCGGAGAGGCATCCACCTCAGCTTCTAAGAAGTTGTATTTTCCCCCCAAAGAAGAGCCAATGATTAGAATGTCAGAAAATAAGCCAACAAACCCACCTCCACTCTTCAAAGATACATATAATAACACTGCATCCAAGGTAATGTTGCCTTCCTGGCTTGATTTATACAACAAAATCTAGTATGAATATTTCCCATAGTTTACACCTCACAATGACCTGGAGGTGATGGAATTATATGACCAGGTATTCCAGAACATCTTTTGTTCTTCGTTGTATATGGTGGTGGCCAAAACACCTGTCTTTCCATGTGTGTAACACTTAGAGTGAATCAGTCATCATGTTGATGTAGAGAAATGCATGTTAAATAACAAAAATGGAGAATGTATAGGCATATTCTTGCCAACAGAGGTAAGCACATATTATAAACTCAAGGACGTTGAATTCAGGTTGAACAAGGATTTTCTTGTGGCATTCTATGGATGCCATAATATCGATCAATTGTTAACATCCTGGTGGAGGGAGGATAAGAAATTTGTGAATCAGGCCTCAGGGTGGTACAATATAGAGAACCTACGAGAACCCTGCATTTTCCTAATGGCCTTGATCTATTGTTTATATGAAGAAAAGGATTTCTCCAGGTTCTCCAAAGCCTATATTCCTTTGGCTCATACAGTTGCTACATATGGAAGAACTTTTAATTAGGGAGATATTATCTCGAAACAGTTGAGCATTGTTGAGGAAAAGGTATGAAGAACCTTACTCATGCATTTTCATATCTTGTCAGGCTAAGGAAGGATATTTGGGAATGTTACCCAAATTTTATAGCCTTAAATTCAAAACAATCACTTAATTCACAGATAATATATATGATGGATCAAGGCTTATTTTTTATATTATATAAAATTGTGCAAAAGAAAGAAAGCATAAATATATGTATAAGTGTGTACATATATAGGAGATAAGGTTAAAAGCAAAATCTGAAAGATATCATTTAGATACACATGTGAGACTGAAATCAAAATTCTGATTTTTATTTTAGTTTCATTTTGAGATACAAAGAAAAATTCTCTTTACAAACCCCTGCAAGGGTGGGGACTAAAGTCTCCAATGAACACCATACAAAAAGACTCTGACAACAAAATAAAATTGAAGCTAAAGATATGGATTAGCTTGCCATAAAAGTGTTGTCACTTGACTCTGCAAAATATTATTTATCGATCATGAAATCTAATCCATAAACAAACAAGAACACACAGACTGTCAAAGAAAAATCATAACCTTTAGAAACAAGTTGTTGAAAGATATGATTCAGTTTTGAATCCTACTGCATTCAATAAGATCCTGTTGTCATGAAGATGGTTTAACTTTCTAGTAAACTCAGAATGAATGAAGAAAATAAGTATCTCATAAGTACAGAGAAAACCTTATATAATAAGTTCTCCTTCTTTTATCTCCCCCTTTGTCTCTTTTTTTGATTGAGATTTTATTCTTTCCCAATAAGTTATGGTAGTTCAACTACCTTTCTTTTTTTAAGCTTAATTAGCTTAACTAATTAGTTGATACAAATAGATAATAATATATAAATAAGGGTCTATTTAAATAATAACTAAACAGGTGGGACCCCTTGTCACTCCAATTTTCATTTCTTTAATAATCATCAAAACATGAAATATAATACCCCAAAAATTTAACTCAAATATCCTCCTTGTAACTCCCATCCTCATATTAATAGTCAAATATTTTAATATCAAAATAAAATATGATTGTATCCAAAAATAGAATCATATCCATGTTGTCCAAAACAAATATGTCTAAATGTGTATTTGTTTTCCAAACATTCTGTCATACCAAAAAGAAAATAGAATTAACAACATTAAAAACCATATTTGCTCTGAAATGCAGTTTGCCTCTTTTCACTACTACTCTGCCTTGATCTTTCTGATGTATTTCCTTTTTTATCAACATTAGGCTGATTGGAACCTTGAGGATGGATTTCATTGATGACATGGGAGCAATTATCCTTGAGGTGGAGATGAGAGGACATTGATTCAGAGGAATTTTCGGAAGAGTTAGGGGAATTGGTCACTTTTTTCCCTTTATCAATATTTGGTTCAGGCATGGTGTTTTTTATCCTTTTGCTAGCACATGAATACTTTGTTGGTGAAGCAATGCGATCAGCTTGGGAATTTGGGTTGAATGTCGGTGGAGGAGGGGGAAATGGAAACGATATTTTAGGCCAACCATTATGATGTGCAGCAGGTTGATGGATGATCTCTTTCTAGCCATCATTTACAGGTGGTTATGGCTGCATAGAAACATGAGGGGGGACATGGATACCAGAGAAATTTTGGTGTGGCTGGAAAGGAGTCCTCTCAGGCCTAGGTTGTAGAATTCCTTGGCCAAATAGATTAACAATGAATATTGTTCAAGCAAACGTAGAGTATTTTTCTTCCAAAACCAATATCTCCATGTCATAATTTCCAACCCATAATCATTATCCAATCCTCTTTAATATTTTTACTTTAAAAATGATATTCAAGATAACAGAATAGAGGATGGATAAAATGTTATTGGGAAGGTGGTGGGCATATAATGAGAGAAAAATGAGACAATGAACAGGAATAATAATGATTGTTGTTCTGTTACAAGAATCATTCATTGACTTTAAAATCAACATTTCCATTATCCAACAACAATCATTTAAATATCCACAAAATTATTTGAATATCCATTGTTTACCATGCACATTCATTTCCAAAACTCCCACCAAATTATGTTTGTGCCATAAAATTATTTTTAAGCTTCAACACAGAATCCATAACAATTATTTTTAAGCTACAATATCCACAATATAGCAATATTTTCTTTAAACTACCCAATACCAATCTCCAAGAAAATGGCAGGGTTATTGAATTATTCAGATTCCATTTTTTCTTTTAAAACCATATATATTCTTTAAACTGGTAAAGTATTTTTCATGAAATTGTCGACAAAATGATTTGACTCAGTTAAAACCATAAAAAAAATATCTCAAGTAGGCATGAGAGGAAAACAATGGAAAAACCCTTCGACTATACATCACATACAATTTACATTACAACCCCAAATATCAGTTGCCAAAAAAATCAAGGTAGAAACCCCAGTGCAAACATGGCCAGCATCAAACCCACATCAAATTTAAGTTGACAGAATTCCCTCATGGGTAAACAACAAGCGGGTCACGGTTTTGTGGGTCGAATCCATTTTCCCACTATTTGGTTAAAACATTAAACAATACTTTGAATCCGGGTTTATATTCTTTACTTTCCCACATTATCGGATGGGAAAAACAATGTTTGGGACTGAAAAATAGGCACGGGCCTCAATGTGTGGATGTAATCAAAGCCAAAATATTTACTTCCCATAGTGACTGTAATATAATACACAAGGCTCCATCACCTTTTTAAACAGTGGCAAGGATAATACAAAAGGGCTGCGAGACTTTGAAATTGTGGATATGCAGTGAGGATACAAAAAAATGATCACAAAACCAACTATTGTTTATATTTTATGGAGGAAACCCGAAAAAATAATCATACAACATGAGTGAAACTGAACACACTCACCCACAAACATTTTCCAACAACCATAACAAAACAATACCACCTTTTCTACAGGCGCCATACAGCCAAAGAATTCAATTAGAATAGAATGTCAAATCATAATTTCATTTGAAACTCTTAAATTCCAACAGGAAGAAACCCAAATAAAAATGTGAGTCACATGGCCAGAATGCCCACAACAAATGCATTGTAAACTTTGGAAACAAACGTGTTCTACATGAAATATCTAAGAGCCAACAAAATAATTTTATCTAGAAGAGAGAGCATTCCATGATGAAGAGGTAAAAGACCATACATGTTAGAAGAATGTTAGCAAATTAACAGAGCACAATTTATTTTGCCAAAGGCCAAGCACAATGGAGGCGCTACTAGCCAAAGAAACCACAACAAGCACGAATAGAATAGTGAAGGTGGTGGCTTCAAGGTAGGGTAAGAACAACATGCAGTAAATGAACTTCGCTTCTCTTCTTTCCACATTAAATACCATCGACCACATTTGACTATGGAGTTCACTTAGCCTCCAATACTTGTTCCATCAATAATATCTACCATCGAATCATCCAAAATAACATACCATTTCCATGTTCAAACTTGAATCGGGCTCCCTCATGGAGTTTTACAATTATTATATGCTCATTTAACACCAAACATCAAAATAACATGTCGCACATACCTTGCTAGTGGAGAATTGCCAATCAACCTAATAGTCGTTTTCCCATATAAAAAAATGTATTATGAGTTTGTATGAGACCACATTTGGAGCAATATATCAAAATCTAGTGTAGCAAAAGAGAACTAATATGTTTAATAAAATAAACATTTCCTCCATTTTGAAATCAAAATTCTTAGCACCCTTCAAAACCATTAGTTGCACATGGAAATATGTTAGGATTTCCACTCTTATTCTCAAACTGTGAGTCTTTCTCATAAGGTAATTATGAGCGCGATAAGAGGAGCACTTTCTATCATTGTTTTTTATCAAGGGGTCCCACCTATCTAGTATTATTTAAAATATATATAAGTAATAATGCATTGCAACCCATTTGCATACTTGAATTTTGTGTTTCGTTTTTTTAGGCATCAACAAACTAGTGACTCGATAGGGAAATTTGTTCTTAACATATTTAGAAATCAGAATGCTTGGCTCCACAAACTGGTATAAGTAAGTGATTGAAAACTATTCAGAAAATAGTTATGCAACATGGGGGAAATGATGGTTTAAGGGAAAAGATGAGATGGGATTTCGGGGAATAACTTATGGAAAGTGATATGTATGAGGGGAATTAGTCATGTATGCATAACAATCAATAAGATTCATAAAGAATAACACTTTTTGAAATTTCAAGGAGAATGCTTTTGATATTCTCTTAAATCTCAGGATGGAGGGAAGAAAGGGATAGGAGAAACAAGGAAGAAAATGAAACCAACTATACTACAACAGTATTGGAAGAAAAATTGTATTTCATCGGTTTCTCAAAAGGAATATATCGTAGCAGCTATGTCTATCTTATTTTCATTGATCAACAATACTTACAAAATGACATCATTATGAAAAAATTGATCCAGATTTTATTTCTGATGACCATGCAAAACAAACAACAAAAAATAAAACTCAATAAACCAAAGTGACAGAAAAAACATCAGACAAAAATATATACAACAATCATATTTACACAAAATTGAGTTGGTGATCAAGTTGGTTCCAAATAATGTTTCAAGTGGGAACCATTGGTATTGTAAGAAAATAATCGCTCATCCATGTCTTTAAGAAGATATAAATTTGTGTCGAGGATAAAAGCGATTTTAAATGGACCTAGCCATAAATTTTGGAATTTAGAATGTCTCCCTCTCTCAGCATGGGTTGATTCCCATAGTAAGACTTTGTCATCAATCTTAAATTCAGCAGCCTTTGATCGTTTGTTAAAATACTTCTTCATTATTTGTTGCATCCTTTTCAGATTTTCCAAGGAAAATTTTATTTATTCTTCCAAGGCTAGCAATGGATTTATCCTTTGGGAAACATTAGAAGAATTTAATTCTTCACTTTGTAACATCAAATACAAGGAATAAAACTCTAGTTCAATAGGAATGATAGTCTCTTGGTCATTTACGAGCTGAAAGGGAGTAAATCCTGTACTTTCTGTGGTGATAGTACGATCTGCCCAAAGAGAATAAGTTAAAAGTGTGTGCCATTGGCAAGGTTTGTCTTATATGATTCTCTTTATAATCCTGACCAGGTTTTTATTAGTAGACTCTTCTTGTCTGTTTCCCTGAGGGTAATAAGAAGATGAAATGAAATTCTTGACACCTAGTTTAGCCAGAAATTGGGTCAATTTTGTAGAAATGAAGGCTGGACCATTGTCTGTAATGATTTCTAATGGAAGGCCAAATCTGAAAAAGATATTAGACTCTAGAAAAGAAATTACTTGTTCATCTTGTGCATGTCTAAGAGAGACAACCTTAGTCCACTTACTAAATTAATCATTGGTTGTCAAAATAAAGATATGCCCTGCAGAGGATGAAAGATTGATTGGACCAATAAAATCTAGACCCCACTTAGAAAAAGCGAAATCTGGAAGGATAGGATGTAAATGTTGATACTAAGAGGGGGGTGAATCAGTATCAAGTACAATTTAAAACCTTTTTCAACTTATACTTAAATCATTCAACTATATCCAATGAGAAATTAACAATAGTATAAGAGTTACACCAATACACCACAATACACCATGCACAATATATGAGAAATAATCAATAGTTATTGTTCAAGGGAAGTAATGACTTCCAAAGGTAGCTACAACTTCCAAATGTAAAGGGAGGGATAAATATCCAAGAGGAAGATACAATCCTCCAATATCAAGAGATATTTGAACTCTCCATCCTTTCCCCTTCCTTCCACCCAAGAATATATGAGAGATAATAAAACTTTACATTAGAACATCACCATCAACCAATCATCACATAGAACCTGATAATACTTCCTGAGACTTCTTCAATTTCTGCAATTCTTCAATTCTTGGAGTACACTGATCCTATAGATAATATTACCCAATGTATTCTCTGAAACTCTTTCAATTTTCACTCCTTGAATCCTCCCCAAAAAGAGGTTATAGAAAGAATCGTAGACTTTATCCAATTCTGGTCTGTTCAGAAGACCCAACTTGTACAGCATGCCCCACACTCAATATTTAACATCCGATTCTGAAACTCCCACACAAGAAACTACATTCCGTACTATTTCCAATGGAAGTGGTCCCACTTCATTTTGATTCTGTATGAAGAAGTTATGATTGTTTTACCCGGAACACCTGTTTATTGACTAGCTTCAAGACTGGTCACAAACCCTATCTTCCACAGAGTGTATCTCCATAATTATAGTGAATCAAGAGATTAAATTTTTACCAGAGGTACCTTGATATGTCTTCTCAATACCATAGATATTTCACCATCTGAATCGTTATAGAAAAAAAATTATAGCAAAAATGGTAAGATGACCTAAAAATAACATACCTTAGAACACATCACCAAAAGACTTCATCCTCCCTTGAAATCCGGCCTTGTTTTCTAAGGAAAGAATTCTTGATATCATCTGTCCAAGAAAAATAACGATCTTGATTCAAATTATTATGGATTGGTTTAACCATGACAACAAAATCGGGAACAAATCTATGAACAAAATTAATAATTCCCATGAAATATTGAACTTCTTTCTTGGAGGTGGGGGCAGGGAGGTTTAGAATGGTAGTAATACTCTCATGATCTATACTTATCCCTGAATCAGAAACAATGTGACAGAGAATCTTACCCTTCGTGACACCGAAAATAGACTTGGAAGGATTTAAAGGAATGCCAAATTTTCTGCATTGCATGAGAACTTTTCTAAGATGACCGAATTGATCCCACCGGTTTTTAGAATAAACAATCAAATCTTCAAGATAAACTTGGATAATATTACCGATTAGATCATCAAAATCTATCTGTATATCTATTTGAAAAGTGGCACCTACATTAGATAAACCAAATGGCATACATTCATAAGAAAATGTTCCCCAACGTGTGGTAAATGTGGTTATATATATATATATATATATATATATATATATATATATATATATATATATATATATATATATATATATATATATATATATATATATATATATATATATATATATATATATCAATCATGTTTACCTTGATTTGATTATATCAAGAAAAATCATCAAGTAAGGACATCATTTGAGACCCTACAACCTGTTGTAAAATCATCTCCATATTAAGAAAAAAATGGTCTTTGACAGTTTCCTCGTTTAATGCACGGAAATCAACACATAATATGATCTAACCAGTATTTTTTCGAACAGGGACCATATTTGAAACCCATTCAGAATACTTAACTAGAAAGATTATATTAGCTTTCAATAATTTTTCCAATTCTTTCCTAATAGTGGCTTCAAGCGCAGGATTAATAGGTATTTTCCTTTTCCTAACTGGTTTTTCCCCCTTCCTTGATAGGAATGGCATGTTGTATGAGAGCAAGATCAAAACCACAAAGATCCTCGTATGACTAGGAAAAAACATCTTGAAACTCATGGACTAATTCCGTGAATTTTTCTTTATCTTCATCAGAACATTGGGCACCTATTTTAATGATATTTGGAGATTCTGATGTCCCGATATTTAAGGAAATGGTATCACCAACTTTCCTTTTCAACTTCTCTTCCTTATGTGTTTCTTTGTTTCCTACATCACTTGATGAAAATGAACTTTCAAGAGGGCACAAGCCTTTAGGAAATTTTTCATCCTCAACATAGATGATTTCTTTGGGCTTAAAAGGTTCATTGTGTATGAAAGTGAAAATTCCTTCGTCACTCGGGAAAACTTGCCATGATTCTATGTTGTCGGGGAGGTGAGGACGATATAGAGATTAGAACATACAATTAGGTCTTTGAGGTAAAAGATGTTGAGTAGGGGAAGCTGCAAAAAAAACTAATCTATCAACCATTGAATTAAGTTCCCTTTTGATATGAGTGATGTTAAATGATAACAGATTTGAAATAAGCATCCAAACAGCTTGGGTATAATGCTTAAGTAACTTATTGTTTGGTACATAAATCTTTCATACAAGGTTCACAACAACTTCATAATCACCAAAGATTGTAAGATGGCCACAACCAAGGTTATATGCATATTCAATGCCCAACAATAAGGCATCAAACTCAACAACATTGTTCGTACAAGAAAATTCCAACCTATAAGAGAAATTGTGAATTTTACTTGTAGGGGAATATAGAATGATGTCAGCTCCATTACCTTCATTTGAACACGAGTCATCGAAATGTAGGTGCCACATGTCATCATCAAAATCAATTGATTCTAGTGTCACCCTCATCAACAAATATAGAGTACACCCCTAAATCTTCTTCGAGATAATTTACATTGGGTTGGGAACACTCTCTATATAAGGTGAAATTATTCCTTCCCTAAGAACTATAATGTTCTTTCTACTTCAAGGGATGGATAAATGTGTACCATCAAGTGAAAGGTATCCACCAATTAAGGCTTTCCAGTCCCTTCCCAAAATAATTGAGTAGTTACTCACTGACATGTCAATTACTTGGATATTGAGAGTTGTTCTTATCTCAGGATGTGCACACAAAACTAAGGTTACTTTCTTTATTTCACCTATAGTTGATTGTTGCAGATTATTATAAGAGAGCATGCTTCTATAATTTTCGTTGGTACAAGATAATCCAAGCTCTTCCATGATAATTTTAGACATCACACGTGGACCAGATCCTCCATCAATTAGGAAACAATGAGCTATTTTATCCATGATTTTGACTGAGATATAGAAAGGGGGTTTTTTTACAGGGTTCCTAAAATTATTTACACCTATCTTATTTACAGTTTAATCTTTTTCCTTTGACTCTTCAAATATATTGGCTATGGTGGAAACCTTACCTTCCATAAATTCCTTAAGATGTTTTTGTTGTTCTAGGACGACAACCATGTCCAAAAGGGTAGCATCTTCTTTGATATTAACCAATTGGTTAAGGATATTGTACTTAGAAGAGGGAAGGGGAGAAGGTACTCCTTATTCACTTGAAGTTCTGACAGTTTGTGTATCAACACTTTGAGAAGATGAGCTTGGGGCAAAAGAAGTGCGAGGAAGATCAAATTTGCTCTTGGCGGTGTAAGATTTATTCCTGGTATTGACTACCATAACATCCTTTGGTTCATCCCAATATAAAACAACGATCGTGGTATCGGGCCTCTTGCCAAATATCTTATCTCTAGCATTTATTTTAACTTTGCAGGTGTTCTCATCATGATTTTCTTCACAGAAGTTACACCAAATGCGAGTCATTATGGCCTTTGGCTGAAAATTTCTTTCATTAGTATTTCTAAAAGGAACTAGGGAAGAAGAAGAAGCCTCGAGGGAATAGGAAGAGAAAAAATATTTTTCGTTCGTAGGATATCATCCTATTATTCATATATTGCATGAGTTGTAGAATGGCCAACATGTCTGTTTGCTTGACCAAGATTCCCTTAGGAAGACTCGTTCTTTCAAGTTTCTCTTCATATTCTAGGGAAGTCTAAAGGGCGGAATCGAGATTGTCGATAGCCTTGTATTCAAGTCTGTGACGATAGGGAGAAGGTAAAACATTATAGTAATTCATGAATGCAACTTGATTTTGAGGACAAATTAGTTCAGGAATTTGATTATATGGTTTGGTGAAACAAAGGTTAAAAGACTTAATGGTTTCACCATCCTTATAGGAAATATTGTTTTATTCCCTTAACTAATCAGCTGGACTCTTGGGTTTTCCATAAGTGGATTTGAACCAATAGACCAATTCTTCCCAAGTTGAAAGGATTTTGGACGGGACATAAAAAAAAAATTTGTTGCAACTTTCCCTTCAAGAGAATTGGCAAATAAGCGCATGCAGGTATCATTATCGTTAGCCCCTATTTTATGACAAGCATTAGAAAATGCTACTAGGTGTTCATTTGTGGTAACGATACCATTTCTCGAGAACCTAGGTAAATGATCTTTGAATTTCAGTAATGGTTGGGTGGCTAGTGTGAGATTCAAGGGAGAAGACACGTTCTAGGGGGTGGTTGTAGCATCTTCCTCAAATTGGAAAAGACAATATTTCTTGATGACCTTAGTAGGATTGGTAGTATATTGGATAGGGACTTGATGACTATAGATACTACCAATCACATATGAATCAAAAGGTTTGGAGGAGGAGGAACCTCCTGTGCCACTACCCAAAGACGTCATATTGAAGGTGAAAGGTATGGGTGATGAAGATGAACTGGCAGAATTAGATAGAGTTCTCCTGAGATCACTTTGTTGTGTTGATAAGACAATTTTTCTTCTTCCTATTTCATAAATAGGGGTAACTTCAAGGGACAATCCTCTTCTTCTTCTAGAAATACAAGAATTAAAGGACATGAAAAATTTTAAACATGTAAGACGAAAGGTTACTGTTGATTTCTAGGCTTCCTTTGTCTAGCTTCCCAACGTTCACAAATATTTATGTCTCTTTCAATCATTTCCCAAGAGCGTTCAAGCTCACCACAAGTACTAGCAGTTTCTAAAATATTGTTGAATAAAGTCAATGTAATGTTGTTCTGGTCATCAAGACCGTTTCCAATATTAGGTTGTCTTGCAACAAGTACTGTCATGGAAAACATCATTCAAAGAGTAACCAGACAAAAAATAAAAATAAAATACAATCATGATACAATCAACAAGAGAGATGTGGAAAGATATCCCAAGTATGGTTGCCAAATAAATGTTGAGGAAAAGGTATGAAGAACCTTACTCAAACATTTTCATATCTTGCCAGGCTAAGGCAAGATAGTTGGGAATGTTACCCAAAGTTTATAGCCTTAAATTCAAAACAATCACTTAATCCACATATAATATATACAATGGATCAAGGATTATTTTTTATATTGTATAAAATTGTGCAAAAGAAAGAAATCATAAATATATGTATAAGTGTGTACATAGATAAGAGATAAGGATAAAAGAAAAATCTTAAAAATATCATTTAGATACACATGTGAGACTAAAATCAGAAATCTGATTTTTATATTAGTTTCATTCTTAGATACAAAGGAAAATTATATTTACAAACCCCTGTGAAGGTGGGGACCAAATTCATATTTAGAAGTCTCTGATGAACACCATACAAAAAGACCCTGATAGAAAAATAAAATTGAAGCTAAATATCTAGATCAGCTTGCCATAAAAGTGTTGTCACTTGACTCTGCAAAATATTCTTTATCAGCCATGAAATCTAATCCATAAACAAACAAGAACACACAGACTATCAAAGAAAGATCATAACCTCTATAAACAAGCTACTGAAAGATATGATTTAGTTTTGAATCTGGTTGCCTTCAATAAGACCTCGTTGTCATCAAGATGGTTTAACTTTCTAGTAAACTCTGAATGAATGAAGAAAAGAAGTATCTCACAAGTACAGATCATACCTTATATCAGAATTTCTTCTTATGTTCTCTCCCTTTTTGTCTCTTCTTTTGATTGAGATTTTATTCTTTCCCAATAAGTTATGGTAGTTCAACTGCAAGTTTTAAACCTGCGAAGTAAAGCAATGCATATAGATTCTTAAGCAATACAGAAGTTAATCAATGGCTCATACATAGAGTACACAGAGATTTTATACCGGAAACCCTCAACCGGGAAAACCTTTCTTATTTTCATTATATCGAATTTCACCATTCACCATACAATATATACAATGTGTTTAGGTATTCCGTAGATACCAAAACCCTAATCCCTTAATCCGGGATTAATTTACAAATCCGCTAAAAATAGCAAAATCCGCTAAAAATAGCAAAAAAACGCCCAAAAAATAGCAAAAAACCACCCTGAACGTTGCGCGTAACCAAGGGGGGGGCATACCTACCCCCCCCTAGGACCCCCCTAGGAAATCACCCGGCACACACAGAAGAGCTCTAGGTGAAGGGATCGTCAGACGCAGTTGTCGTATCTGACGCACCCACACACACACACATGCAAATAATATAACACATACCCAACATTCTCCCACTTGTTGTTTTCTTTGCATCTAGGGGTCCAGGAGATTATATAGTCAACAATCTAGGGAAGCAATGCCCATTGTTACTCTACACCAAGAGAACTTTTTTGTTCTCACAGACTTTGTCAATGAATCTGCAACATTCTTCAAAGTGTCAACCTTTTCCAGTAACACCTTCTTATCCTCAACCATGTCTCTCACAAAGTGATACTGAACATCAATATTATTTGTCTTCGAATGATAAGCTGGGTTCTTTGCCAGGAATATTGCACTCTGACTGTCACACTCTAATCTCATTTGCTTGTTGTACCAACCCAATACTTGAACACAAACTTTGTAACCATACTGCTTCCTTGCTTGCATGAGTGGCTACCATGTATTCAACTTTTGTAGTTGAGAGTGCCACTACAGCCTGTATTTTGCTCATCCAACTGATTACTCCTCCAAATAGGTTAAACACATGCCCACTTGTAGATCTTCTACGATCCAGATCTCCAGCCCAATCTGCATCAAAAAATCCATGTATGTCCACCACTCTATCTAATCCCGGTCTTCCTTGGTAGCACAATCCATAACTGGTGGTGCCACGAAGATACCTGAAGACCCTCTTTACTGTTGTCCAATGCTCCTTCCCTGGTTTTGACATATACATGCTCAAAACTCCCACTGCATGTGCAATGTATGGTCTAG
>ML864177.1:9238-22617 GCA_009831015.1 Picea engelmannii | reverse complement strand
TGGCCAGGATTACACTATCTAGCCAGATTTATTCACTAATCTAACCTAGATACTTTGGCTAAGATTAAACTGTTTAGCCAAATTATTCACTACCCTATCAACATCAAATTTAAAAAGGACTTGGCCATGCTTGAAAGGTATGGACCAAGTTACTATTATTGCATGGGGCTTTTTATTTCAATTCTTTTATGCCCTCTTTTCTTTCTTTCTTTTTCTTTTCTTTTCGTTTTCGTTTTCTTTTTTCTTTTTTCTTTTTTCTTTTTCTTTTTCAAATTATTTGCAAAATGAAAAATCATTTGTCAACAAAAACACTAGAGACAGATAATATTCTAGTCACCAGTTGATTCTTATAACTTATAGGGTGATAACACTCTCCATGAAAGAAAAGGCTTCGCAACCTGTGCATTCATCGACCATCTAGTTAATAAATGGTGTGGGGAAACTATCCTTTGGACAAGCCTTGTTCAAATCATGGAAGTCCATACATATGCAAATCATACCTTTTTTTTTTGTTTACTGGAATGGGATTTGACACCCATTGAGTCAATTGGATGGGGTAGATGAACCCAGTTCGGAGTAGTTTCTCTAATTTAGCCTTAATATTTTTTTCTTTCCTAGGATTGACTGGGCAAAGATTATGTTGGACCGACTTAGCATTAGGATATGTCATGATTTCATGTTTGACGATTCTTGGATCTATGCCTAGCATTTCCTCATAAGACCAGGCAAACACGTCACATAATTATTTAAATAAATCTCTGTAGATTCAAATCTCCTCCGGGGAGCTATCTGCTCCGATGAAGATATTCTCCACAATGCTAAGGGTTCTAGCGATATCAATAGGTATCTTTTGAGAAATGGTTTCCATATTTCCTTTGCGTAAACAATGTGCATAGCCAAAGGATTGATAGGACAAGCCTCATCTCCAGTCATAGTCAGAGTGAACTCACTTGCTTCAATTCTTCTTAACTCTAGGAGGAAGTAATATCTGTGATGAAGATCATCCTAGGGTCTACACAGATTAGTCATTGCCTCAATAATCACCTCTTCTGAGGGAAAGACTAAGTCTAAAGAATCAGTATCAATGATGGAACCTTGAGCCAAAGTAGGCTCGAGAACCGGATCTAACTCATGTGTGAGAGTCGGATCAGGGCCGACGAAAGCTTGTTGAACTATAGAGTACACAAATTCTTCCTTGGACAAAGGCATGTCCATGCCATGGTGCCCTATCCCTTCCATCATGGCTGATGGGGAAGGAATACTCCACAGATCATTAAAGTAAGTTGTGTGAAATGACGAGATTTGAAATATTTCATTCCTTGGCTAGTCAGGGATAGCCGACATGTAATGGACATTGCCAATCGGAGGTGGGTAATTGAAGTTACCCATCCAAGGTCAGCACAAACCAACCCCTATGTTGATGATGTCAGGCTGAGGGTTATCAATCATCAGGAATGTGGATACCCCCGATGAAGGGTCAGGATGTGAGAAGGATAAATTATCAATAGACATGGTCCAACCCTTTCGTGGAATCAACAAGACCCGAAAAACTGTCATGACCACTTCTTGCATAGCATAGTTCTAACTCCTTCCTGACAAGAGATTGTACTTGAGAGATGCATCGACCACTTCAACCTTGACACACATGGTCTTCCCCCCTAACTACACGGGGAAACAGGGGATGATTCCATGTGGTTGGAATGAATGACCGTCGAAAGCGGTAAGAAGAATAGGTGGCATAGACAAAATAGGTTGGCCAATGGCCTTCCAACATGCCAAATTCATCACACATGTCGAGGTGCCCTCATCAAACACCGTGCAGAAAATGTTTCAAGTAAAACATTTTGTGGTGTAAGCCACTACTATCTGAAATGCTACGTCGTAAGGAAGACAAGGTTTTAAGTTGGTCATATCAAGCATGATCGTTCCCAGATTACAAGTCTCAGCAGATCCTGAGGCATCTAATAGAGCCTTTATCTGGGAAGGGAAACTTTGCAGGACTTCCAAAGAAAACATTGCATAGGGAGTTTGTGACAAATCTTCCACCACAGAGTAGTTTTTGGAAGCCCTTGCGTTTGGGTTGTGGGAATCTTTATTGAATGAACCTCTTGGGATGCATGTCATTGTTTCACCCAACGTCTTCTCAATATAGAGACGAAGAGATGGTTTTTTAGCTTCTTTACCCTTCTCAGAGGTGTTTGGCATTCCGTAGTTGCATGTCCTAGTTGTTGTGTCGATGCTACCTTTCATCATGTACACATTCGCGGACGAAGGATTGCTTGAAGATGGAGGGACTCCCTGACTGCAAATATTACATGGATACTTTCACTTCTTCTTTTCAGTGTTTCCCCTACTAGCATTATCAGTAAGTTTCTTATCCCCCTTACCCTTCTTTTGTTGTTTCTTCTTTCCTTTAGGCCGCTGGGTGGACTTCAGGTTTGTCGATTGCACACTGTGTATATCCGACTTTTGGGTAGGGGGAACAATCGAACCAGTGGTCTGGCTAGTCATTGTCTACTGTATCGACAATTGTCGTAATTGATTTGACTATTGATCATCGGGATTCATTTTCACTGAACCGAAAATACCATCGACATGTGTTCCGGATCTCTGCCTAGTCTTGTCAAGTATCAACCGTGGTGCATCTGGAAAAAAATTGTAAAGTAAACCAGACTGAGAGTAAGTCAACTCTAGTTGTTGAGATCTCATTATTGCTTATTCTTCTGAAAAGACCCTCAAGGTTGAGATGTATTTAGACAACTGAGGTACTAAAGAATTAAGGAACCACTCAAGAAGGAATGTTGGTGGGATTAGTACTTTTATCAAACTCTTCTGGTGTCTCCATTATTGGATGTGATCGGAGATATGCTCCACTTTTTTCTACACAAAGTTGGCAATCAATTCGGTGTCGGTGTCATATATCACAGGTAAATGGAAATGGTTTAAGAAATCCATTGCCAATTCACTGAAGGAAGAGTATCTTGAGCGGTCGAGCTCGATGTACCATTTCGTAGAACTCCTGATGAGAGTGCATTGAAACAAACGCAACTGGATGGAGTCCTCTCTCAATGAGTTGGACGAGCACCATAAATGGAAGGTAGTCACATGATCACCTAGATCTTCGTTAGGTTTGGCCTTGAACTTTGGGATGTCTGAAGGAAACTTGGTCGACATCGGAGGCCAATGAGGATCATGACAGATGGGGTTGTTTAATAACCTTGTCAAGTCTAGCAAGTACAGAGTTTCCAGAAATAGTAATTTGGGTTGTTTATTATAACTAGGGAAAATGAAGCCTAGAGTTTGGTTGGCACTAGGTTGCTAGGAAAAGTTAGGTTACTAGCCAGGGTTCTGGTAATAACCATGGCTATGACCAGCATACAACGCTTGTTGAGACATCATTGAATGACTCCTATAATAGGAAATAAAGGGTTGGGATTGTGTCACATTCTAAGGATTTTGGGAAGGGTTTCCCCCTGCCGATCCGACAGGCATAGGTGTTGAGCCTTGCCTTGGGTTCCATTGACTATGGAAGGGTTTTCCCCCAGTCGTCATCCCTAACAAGGGAATTGATCCCTGCCATGGATTCCAAAGTCATTGTGAGGAAGGAATTCCTAAATTTGCCCCCTGTGCAGGAATAGTACCGTGTATAAGATGTTGTTGTCCATAACTGGGGGTTTCCCCCAGCTGAGACGACAACTAATGAGAAAGTGTTGATACCAAATTTGTCAAACAAAGAGAATGGTGTCGAACCTACTGGAATGCTATAAGAAGGAATTCCTTGACTCCCTGCTCCAAATGAACTATAGTTTACATTCGGCCCGACAGAATGTTGATGAGCATCGAAGGGGACGAAGGAGGTATATGGCCCGCTCTGTAAGGGAAATCATTATATGGAGCTGAAGTGCCCCCCATGGATCCTTTTAGAGGAGAGTTGGAGCTCCTTGCCCAAAGAAATAAAGTCTATAGAGTGGAGTATGAAAGTACAATGCTTGTACCGAAGCTAGTCATCCTGTATCAAAATGGAGGGCTTGTCGCACTCTAGGTGAAAGAAGTAGTGATCGCCACCATAGAGGGAATCAGACCATTTCCTGAGGTAGAGGAAGTCAATACCATAGTGGACCAAACTGACGATGGTTGGTTAGGAGGCAAAACACCCCTTGTAGTGACAACCGTAGAGGGAATATGAGTATTAACTTAAAATATAGTAGCATTTGTTTCCATTGTTGCTTGTGACGCTACGTGACACTCGTAAGGTCGAACATGTATGATGATGGGAACCGATAGATTAGTTATTGGAGGGTTATACATACCAATAGCTTCCACTCCAAGGTTAGAAATGATGGGTTCCTCTGGAATCAAATGTTCTCCTCTCGGAGTTGAGTCAGGCATAGTTTCCTGTAACCCGGTCACCTCAAAAGACCCTTGTTGGTCTAGTTTTCGCTTTAGCGGTGGCGGGGGTGGCTTGAGATCAATCGGCGACAGGCCCAAAATCCTTTGCGATTGACGGAGGTCCTGATCCTCCACTATGTGAGAAGATCAATGACACACTAGGGCTTTCTATAATCATTTTAAAAACCATCATACACTAGAAAAATTTCCTATGAGATAAGACAAGAAGATCACTAGCTAGTTGGAAGAATAGTTACAATAGCCAACACTATAGCAACTTACTGGTGAAAGTGAAACTTGAATACAAAAGCACCCTTGATGTAGGAGAATCTCCCATGTCAAGCGAGCCAGTGCAGAAGCGGAAGACAGCTGGAAGGCGTCCAACACAAATTTTGAAAAAACACCTTGAAACTATTGCGCGAACATTAATGAGGAAATTTAATGAAGCACACGTATATATTGTAATCAGACCTCGAGCCATACACTCTCATCTGAAGTAGATAGAGGCATTTATGTAAGTAGGTAGAATTGAATATTAGATTAGACAGTTTTAGAAGGAGTGGAGGGAAAACAGATATAGACACCCTCATTATGCATTGTAAAAAAATAATCCAGGAATAGTTAGAAGCATTGGAGCATAGAAGAGAAGGAGAGAGTTGTGCATAAACACCCATTTATAGTCATTTGGATTAATAGAAGAGTTTAATTCAAATTCATGGAGTTGTGTTTGTTCTCTGTGTATGTATGTTGAATGTTATGCTCATGAGTATTTACTTCCTGTTATGCATTTGTTGTTATGCTGTGTATATGATTTCATGTGTTGAGATTGAAGTCTGAAAGGAAGTAGAAGGAATGAGTTTCAATTGTTTCTCTACCTGAGCAAAGGTTCCTGCAAGGAGTGCAGTTGAAGTTGTCCGCAAGGAGTGCGTTGACAGAAGGCTCAGATACTTTAAATCTTGTTCTCGTTCACCCAGAAGTGAATTTGGGTTATAGGAGCCATGCAAGGAGTGCATAGGCTAAGGAGAGTCTCAGTCGTGAAATTGAGCGAAGTATTGAAGGACTACTGCTGTAGGTGTGCGCAGAGTCAAAAGAACTCAACACTTAGAAGTGTTCGAGGATTTCCACAAGGAGTGCACGCAAGAGTCTTCATGGAGACTCATAATTGTATGAAGCTCAGGAAGGATAAGGCTTCCAAGTTCGTTGAAGAGAAGCACAGTGAGTCTATGTCATTGGAGTGTTTGAACAGGCGCTGCAAAGTTACGCACAGGAGGACCAGTTTCCACAGTGGAATACTAGGTTCACCCGTAGAAGACATCCAAGAGGAAGAAATTGATGGTTAGGATCTTGAGGAGAGGATTGCAAAATCCCATCAACCATTGGATCTGCCAAAGAAGTGAGGAGGTTACAGCCACACTAGGAGGTTAAGCTCGGGGGGATTGTGAGTTGTTGGATCATTGATCGGTTACCCGTCAGCCGTCTGATTTGACAAGGAGTTGCACAAGGTTTAAACCCTCACGAGTAGAGTAAGAACCCCAAAAGGTGTCGGGAGTCAGGAAGTTGGAGTTCCTGAGGACGTGAGAGTCGGGACATCAAAAGTCTCTAAATCTCAACGAGTTCAGAGCCGTCCATCTGTTGGGATAGGTGGCAGGGATTGAGAGTCCATCGGCATTTCGGAGCTTCAGAAGGAAAGAGCCCAAGATCTGTTGAATCCTGAAACAACGGAAGGATCACAGCCATAGGATCTCATGGGGGACACATGTCGTGTGGTCATCTAGATCGGTAATGTGGTCATTCGAGTTCAGGTAAGTGAGTGTTCATGGTTTTGTAAAGTGGAAAAGTTCGAAGTCCCAACGAGGTGACGGGACCGTTGAATAGTCAACCCGCGTGTGCATCAGAGTGTTGGCACATCGGGACTTAGGGTTCGGTAAATCCATTTGTTTGATATCGCGAGTGACAAAATTGTGATAGGAGAATTACCGATAAGGTATATGACTACGGTCATATAAGGGAAGGTCACGTGGAGTAAAGGCTTAGCCTATGGGGGGATAAGGCAGGAGGGGAGTGTATCGGGGATCGGGGACTGGTGAGGCGAGTTGTTTTGGACGTTGCAATTGTTGAAATCCCGATAGGAAGAGCCTGATAGCAAGTAAGAGGTCAGCGTTGATTCACATTGGATTTCAGAGAACCGTGAGGAACAAACACATGACCATAGGACTCGCGAAGTCACGAAGTTCGATTCCCCGATAGAAGAAAGGGAGATCCCGTGAGAGAGTTGTTGTGGGTGAAAATTTCCTGATAGGGAAATAGAAGGACTGGTTAGTGTTCTTCGGGTCGAGTAAGGAGGAAGATCCTGTGAGCAGACGTGCCTGGGTGGCGTGCTTGCATCAAGTGGTATCAGAGTTTATTTCTTGTCTATATATTTCAGGCAAGAGAGGTAAGAGATAAAGAGCACTCTGATACACATCAAGTGGTATCAGAGCTTAGAAAAGATTCTTTGCTTTCTGTAGTAGAGAAAAAGGAGAATTCACCATGCCGCCAAGGATAAGGGATAGACAATCACCCAATCCAGAGGGAGAAGGGGAAATGTCCAGAGGAAGGGGTAGGCAAGTACAGAATCTAGAAGTGGAAAGAGAACTGCATAACTTACGCACTATGATTGTGGACATGGATATAAGACAAAGGCACAAAGATGATGAAGGAGATATCAGTGAGTCCGAAAATGAAGATGATGCTGGACATGGATAAGAAGAAATCCCAGTGGAAGATGCAGCAAATGAGCGCATACTCAAAGCTATTGCAAGAATGGGTGCAAAGGTGAAAATGGACATTCCAGTTTATGAGCGAAATCTGGATGTAGAAGAGCTTCTAGACTGGATTAGAGCTCTAGACACCTACTTCGACTGTGAAGATATCGAAGAGGACAAGAAAGTTAGACATGTCGTCATGAGATTAAAAGGACATGCAGCCTTATGGTGGGATGAAATACAAGCTGACAGGCGTTTCCAAGGCAAGAAAAAAATTAAGAGATGGGGCAGGATGATTGCAAAGATGAAGGAAAAATTCATCCCCAGGGACTATAAAATTTCTTTGTTTAGGAGGATGCAGAACCTGAGACAGAAGCTGATGACAGTGAAGAAATATACTGAGGAATTTTATAGGTTGAATATCAGGGCAGGTCATCTCAAAAGAAATGACGAGAAAGTGGCCAGGTATATGAATGGCCTGAGATATGAGATTCAGGATGAAATGAGTATGGCAACCATCTGAACAATAGAGGATGCTTATCAAATGGTTTTGAAGGTGGAAGAGAAACTGAGCTGAAAGCAAAGTCAGAGGGGTTGAGATAGAAGTCAGCCCAGAGGCAAATCAGTTGCCCAGGAAAGAACCCAAAAGCCCAGGGACAACTGGAAAAAACCTCAGACTTGGACAGAGAGAGGTGGAAGTTCACAACGAGGGCGATATACTGAACAGAGAGAACAACATACTGAGCAGAGAGGAGGATATGCTGATAATAATAGGTTTCCTCATACCAGAGGTAGAGGAAGAGGAAGAGGTGGAGTAATTACACGCTTCACGTGTGGGGAAAATGGGCACAAGTCATTCGAGTGTCCAGAGAAAAAGAAGGACAGTGGAGAGACTCACATCACCGAGGCACAGAGGTGATATATTGAGGGAGAAGATGCTGAAGGTAGAAGATCAGTGATGATGCAAAAAGTCCTTTTGACACCAGAGAAAGAAGTGGAAAGTTCAGTCCAAAGGACCAAACTTTTCAGAACAGCTTGCAAGACCAAGGGTTGGGCATGCAAGGTCATTGTGGACAGCAGTAGCACTGACAATCTCATTTCAACTGAGATGGTAGAAAGGCTATAGCTAGAGACGACTGATCATCCAAATCCATATAAAGTTTCGTGGCTAAAAAAGGGACATCAGGTAAATGTCACCAAACAATGCTTAGTTGAATTTAAAATAGGAGGATATAATGATAAGATTTTATATGATGTTATTCCTATGGATGTTTGTCATCTATTGCTGGGTAGACCATGGAAATATGACAGAAATGTGATTCATGATGGGAGGATGAACACATACACCCTAGAAAAGAACGGGAGAACTCATATGTTGCTTCTGATAAAGGATAAAGAGGTGAAGCCGGAAGTAAGAAACACAATACTTCTCATGAGTGGGAAGGAACTCCTTACTAAGGTTAAGAAGAAGGAGGATCCATAATTCATTGTGGTCAGAAAACCGAAGATTGTTATGACTAGCACAAGAGTGGACGATTTGCGAGAAGAAGTCCAGGAACTGTTGGAAGAGTTCACTGATATTGTAGTGGACGACTTACCTCGTTCGTTGCCACCAATGAGAAGTGTGAGTCATCATATTGATCTCATACCAGGGGCTAGTTTACCAAACAAATCCGCGTATAGATTGACGCCGCAGGAGAATGAAGAAGTTAAAAGACAGGTCCAGGAGTTATTGGACAAAGGTTTGGTCAAGGAAAGATTGAGTCCGTGTGTTGTTCCAATGGTACTCAATCCAAAGAAAGACGGAGGCTGGAGGATGTGCACTGATTCAAGGGCGATTAACAAGATAACCATCAGGTACAGGTTTCCATTACCAAGGATGGATGATTTGATGGATTGCTTAAGTGGAGCAATCGTTTTTTCAAAAATTGATTTGAAAAGTGGATATCACCAGATCCGCCTGAGAGAAGGTGATGAATGGAAAACAACATTCAAGACAAACGAAGGATTGTATGAATGGCTGTTATGCCATTTGGCTTAACAAATGTGCCAAGTACCTTTATGAGGTTGATGAATGAAGTCTTGAAGGATTTCATTGGAAAATTTGTTATCGTATATCTGGATGATATACTGATTTTCAGTAAAACGGAAGTTGAACATCTGAAGCATTTGGCCATTGTGATGAAGAGATTACAGCAAGAGAAGATGTTGATAAACATAAAGAAGTCCTCGATCATGAAGACATAACTCATTTACTTGGGATTTTTTATTTCGGCAAATGAGTTGAGGACGGATCTAGATAAGGTGGAGGTAATCAAGAATTGGCCATCACCGAGGATCATATTTGAGGTGAGAAGTTTTCACGGTTTGTATTGTTTCTACCAAAAATTCATTAGGGATTTCAGTGGAATTAGTGCAGCAATGATGGATACAATGAAGAAAATACATAAATCTTTTCACTGGATAGAAGAGACTGAGAAGAGTTTCAATTTGTTGAAACGGAAGATTACAGAACAACCAATTCTGGTGTTGTCGGATTTTGAAAAGACATTTAAGGTAAAATGTGATGCAAGCAGGTTTGCAATAGGGGCAGTCTTAAGTCAAGAAGACAGGCCGATTTCATATTTCAGTGAGAAGCTGAATGAAGCGAAGGTGAAGTATTCCATGTATGATCAGGAGTTTTATGCCATCATCCAGGCATTGAAGAAATGGAGGCATTATTTGATTCCGAAGGAATTTGTTTTGTATAGTGATAACAATGCATTGCAGTTTGTGACTCAACACGAAAAGTTGAATCTGAGGCATGTTAAATGGGTTGAATACATGCAGAATTTCACTTTTGTGATTAAACATATTTATGGTACTGCTAACAAAGTTGCTGATGCTTTGAGCAGGAAGTGTTTGTTGTTGCAGGTGTTCAAAGTCAAGATGTTAGGTTTTGATGATCTCAGTACGCAGATGATCCAGACTTTAAGGAGGAATATGAAGCAGATGAGAATCCAGTTCTTAGAGATAGAAGCAAATGGGCCGAATACATGATCCGTCATGATAAGATGTTCGCGAAGCTGAGTGAGTCATACTTTTGGATACGGATGCAAGTAGAGGTCAAGAGGTTTGTAGACCCATGCAGAATTTGCCAGCATTCAAAGGGAAGGAAGCATAATGAAGGTTTCTATCAACCATTACCCATACCTGAGAAGTCGTGGGATGAAATTAGCATGGATTGCCAAGGAAGCAAAAAGGATTTGATTCGATCTTTGTGGTAGTGGATAGATTTTCCAAGATGGCACATTTTATTCCATGTCAGAAAACCAGTGACGTGATGCACATCGTGAATCTATTTTTCAAAGAATTCGTTCGAATTCACGGCTTACCAAGGAGTATTGTTTCAGACAGAGATACAAAGTTCTTAGGGCACTTTTGGAGGACATTATGGAAGAAGCTGGGGACTAACTTGTTGTTTATTTCATCTTATCATCCTCAGATGGATGGGAAAACAAAAGTAGTGAATAGAAGTCTGGGAGACTTGCTGAGAAGCTTGGTGATAAAGCACCATAGCCAGTGGGATAGTATATTGTCGTAGGCAGAGTTCACATATAATGACTTAGTGAACAGGAGCACAGGCCAAAGTCCATTCCAGATTGTATATGGCATGCATCCAAGAGGAGTTTCTGAATTGAGAGATTCAGAACAGACTACTACTAGGAGCACTAGTGCAGAAGATTTCACAGAGGCGATGAAAGAGCTTCACAGCTGGGTGAAGGAGCGAATGCAAAATTCAAGTCGGGAGTATAAGCGGAGAGTAGATCATCATCAAAGACAACTTTAATTTGAGGTTGGTGACTTGATTCTAGCGCACTTGAGAAGAGAAAGGTTCCCGAGAAGAACATACAATAAATTGAAGATGAATAAAATCGGACCATGCAAGGTCTTGAAGAAAATTGGGGAGAATGCTTATGAGATTGAATTACCCGATGGGATTGGAATTTCTCCGATATTCAATGTCTCAGATTTATACCCATATAAACTTGAGGAAGAAGGAGTAGAAGGTAAATAGCCATAGGTTCAGTGGAGAAAGCAGATGCCAGTTGTAGAGAAGCCACAGATGGAGCAGATACTAGATAAACGAATGGGTAAGAAGACCAGAAGGAAAGAATACTTTGAATATTTGGTCAAGTGGAAGGGCCATCCAGTTGAAGATGCCAGCTGGGAGACTGAAGCGGAGATACAAAAGCATGGAAAAACCGTGCAGGAGCTCATGGATAGGAGCCCATGAAAATTTTCAAGTGAGGGAGTATGATGCATGAACATCTCCCATGTCAAGCGAGCTAGCGTGGAAGCGAAAGACAACTGGAAGGCGTCCAACATAAATTTTGAAAAAACACCTTGAAACTGTTGTGTGAACATTAATGAGGAAATTTAATGAAGCACACTTATATATTGTAATCAAACCTCGAGCCATACGCTCTCGTCTGAAGTAGATAGAGGCATTTATGTAAGTAGGTAGAATTGAATATTAGATTAGACAATTTTAGAAGGAGTGGAGGGAAAACGGATATAGATACCCTCATTGTGCATTGTAAAAAAATAATCCAGGAATAGTTAGATGCATTGGAGCATAGAAGAGAAGGAGAGAGTTGTGCAGAAACACCCATGTATAGTCATTTGGATTAATATAAGAGTTTAATTCAAATTCATGGAGTTGTGTTTGTTCTCTGTGTATGTATGTTGAATGTTATGCTCATGAGTATTTACTTCCTGTTATGCATTTGTTGTTATGTTGTGTATATGATTTCATGTGTTGATATTGAATTTTGAAAGGAAGTAGAAGAAATGAGTTTCAATTGTTTCTCTACCTGAGCAAAGATTCCTGCAAGGAGTGCAGTTGAAGTTGTCCACAAGGAGTGCGTTGACAGAAGGCTCGGATACTTTAACTCTTGTTCTCGTTCACCCAGAAGTGAATTTGGGTTATAGTAGCTATGCAAGGAGTGCGCAAGCTAAGGAGAGTCTCAGTCATGAAACTGAGCGAAGTATTGAAGGACTGCTGCTGCAGGTGTGCGCAGAGTCAAAAGAACTCAACACTTAGAAGTGTTCGAGGATTGCCGCAAGGAGTGCGCGCAAGAGTCTTCGTGGAGACTCAGAATTGTGTGAAGCTCAGGAAGGATAAGGCTTCCAAGTTCATTGAAGAGAAGCACAGGGAGTCCGTGTCGTGGGAGTGTTTGAACAAGTGCTGCAAAGTTACGCACAGGAGGACCAGTTTCCACAGAGGAATACTGGGTTAACCCGTAGAAGACATCCAAGAGGAAGAAATTGACGGTTAGGATCTTGAGGAGAGGATTGCAAAATCCTGTCAACCATCGGATCTGCCAAATAAGTGAGGAGGTTACGGTCATACCAGGAGGTTAAGCTCAGGGAGATCATGAGCTGTTGGATCGTTGATCAGTTACCCGTCAGCCGTCTGATCTGACAAGGAGTTGCACAGGGTTTAAACCCTCGCGAGCAGAATAAGAACCCCAAAAGGCGTCGGGAGTTGGGAAGTCTTAGTTCCTGAGGATGTGAGAGTTGATACATCAAAAGTCTTGAAATCCTGATGAGTTTAGAGCCGTCCATATATTGGGACAGGTGGTAGGGATCGAGAGTCCATCGACATTTCGGAGCTTCAGAAGGTAAGAGCCTGAGACCTGTTGAATCCCGAAACAGCGGAAGGATCACAGACGTAGGATCTCAGGGCGGACACGTGTCGTGTGGTCGTCTAGATCGAGAATGTGGTCATCGAAGTTCAGGTAAGTGAGTGTTCATGGTTTTGTAAAGTGGTGAAGTCTGAAGTCTCGACGAGGTGACGGGACCATTGAATAGTCAACCCGCATGTGCATTGGAGTGTTGGCACATCGGGACTCGGGGTTCGGTAAATACATTTGTTTGATATCACGAGTGACGGAATTGTGATAGGAGAATTCCCGATAAGGTATATGACTATGGTCATATTGTAAATTCTAACCTTGTACAATATCTACTGCAAACTAATATTCAGAAAAGAACAGAAAAGATACAATGGAAAATACAAACATTACACAGAGATTTTTCACCTGGAAACCCAAACCAAGAAAACCAGCATATATTATATTGATACACATTGTTTTACATTGTTTACAATACAATATACATATAGGAGCCAGTGGCATCCAAAACCCTAACCCAATGACCTGGATTAGTCCAAAACCCTAATTCCTTAACCGGAAATAGAAA
>ML864176.1:0-13742 GCA_009831015.1 Picea engelmannii | reverse complement strand
AATTATCAATGATTAAAATGTCATTATTGTTATTGACAATAAAACTTTTTGTTAAGATTTGACATCATAGACTTGGTCACTTTAGTTATAAGACCATTATGCAATAAAAGAGTGATTGTGCATCAACTTTGGGATTCAAGATAGAGAAAGTTACATATGAAATGCTAATGTAAGTGATCCAATGCACTTATTTTTTTAAGAGTGCAAGGTACGATGATTATTTTAAGAAAATTGTATCTCAAGAATTTTTTAAGCTTTTAAAACTTAAATCATAAAACTATTAAAAACCTAATTTATAGAAAGTTAAAGATTTTTTTAATGTGTGTGTGCGCGCACAAGTGTGCTAAACCATGAATATGTCATACTTTATGGAAACACATTGATCAGGGGATCAAATTTTGATAAAAAAATTCAAAGTGCTCAGAATCGATTCAAATCGAACGAGAGTGTAGCCCTCGTCGTTGCGAACCCAATGCAACTCGTTTGGCTTCAAACGAACGTCGGGAGCGAGAGATATCACGATCTGTTCGAATCGTCAAACAGGTAAAAAATGGACGCTGACTGGGCAGTCCGTACAGGCTGACGTGGCATAGACCATACAGGTGACATGGCATGATGTACGCTGACAAAGCAGCTGGTGACGCGGTAATCATCTATTGGCAGATGTGGTCGAATCGTAGTGCGACACGTGGCATTTAATGGTCGAATGGTGCGCTACCACGTGGCCCAGTCATGGGCTGCCACGTGGCACCATTGTATTGGTTATTGGTTCAAAACTATATGGAGTCCGTGGGATTCGAACCCCGGACCTCCCCACTGGTCAAAGCCTTTGAAAAGTCTGCCCTGCCAACAGGCCACGCATTGTTCCTTGTTAACTATATGTGTTAAAATATATTTGAATTAAAGTAATGTTACATATGGTGGGGGGGTCAGGCCGGGGCTTAGCCCCGACCCGCGGTTCTATTGTTTTATACATGTGACCATTACCATATTATATGCGCGGGAGTTTTGTATTACAAACGGAGTCATCCCTCGGTCGCACAACACTCAACCACATGACCACAGTTCAAATGCGCGGGGTTTACGTTTAAGCCTCCGGTCACATGACCTATGGCATGTGACCTTACCACGGTGCGCGCGGGGAAGTTGTGTTTAAAACTTAGCCCTTTTATATATGCGGTCGGTTCTATGACCCACATGTGCCCATGAGTTTGACGGTTAGGGGCTGGCGCGCCCATAACCGTCCTACAGTTCGCATCGTTTGTGCGGTTGCGTCCGGTGCCAGGTTTTTACACTTTAAATGGCGTGTGTACTAGGTTGAATGTACAAGGGTGCAATTTGTAGATGTAGAGACAACAAGCTTGAAGAGGAGACTTCAAGGAAGCCTATATTCTTCGTTTTTTGGCCAAACGAGGTGCCGAAAAAGCCCAACTAGGGGTTTTTGGACGTTCTGAAGCCATTGGAGCAGTCTATTTGGAATTTTGAGCATTGTAAAGCACATTTTTTTATCACTTTGAGAAAATAATACAAATGATCCATTGGAAGTTGGACCATAAGATGTAGCCCAAGAGAGGGGTGAACTCCTTTATCATTTGTTGTGTTATGTGTTTTCTGTTCATTGATTATGCTGTTGTTTATATGCATCTTGAATGAGTAAATCCTATTAATGATGTGTTGCAAAGTTGATCCATTTTCTTTTAACACATAAAATTTAACTTGCAAATATTTTCAAGATTCCAAGTCTTCTTCATTTTTAGATCACACATTAAAAATATATACGATATAGATTATCGATTGAAATTCCAAGTACACTTTCAATTGAGAGTTTGATAAATACATAAAAATATCTAGGTTAAAAGGTTGAGTTAATATACAAAAAAATGTCTCAACGAAGGGATTGAAACAATCTCTCGGTTGAGAGAAGCATTCTCAACTAAGAGACTATTTATATCTGTAAAAATTTAAAGCATGTCCCTCATTTTGACACTTTGGCTTATTGATTCTCCTCTCGACATAGAATTTGCAGTAGCAGGTAGCTTGTTTTCTTATCATAATTTTTTTCCTCAATTTTCTTGCATGCTTGCTAAACCTTTGCAGTCCAAAACTGATTCTCCTCATGATTAGGGATTTAGTTTCTGATTCTTATCTCCTCTTCATAATGAAACTGTAATCCATATGCATCGAAGCCCTTCCTTTGTGTGCAACAAGAACACCAATGGATAACTAATTGTCTACTATGCATCAAATCCCTTACTCTATGAATCAAAATGCTAAGTCCTTCCTCTACACATCGAATCAATAAGCCCTTCCTCTACACACTTAAGTCTTTCCTCTAATCACTACATTGACAACAACGACTATGAAAACACCAACAATTATAAGGAAAACCACAACAACAATTAGGACAACTATGTATTTTTTTTTCTATGAAAAGTTTGACAACTAGGTGAAATCTCTTTGCAATTATATATTTTTGAGTGCATCAAGGGTTTTTCATGCCTTAAAATCATCATTAATTAAAAACCTAATAGATTATGAGATTTGAGAGAATTATTCCAGATTTTCCACTGCAAAAATTATGTTGTGATTAACGTTTCAAATTTGAACCAAGATTCATCTTAAAGACAACAAGTCCATGATAATAACTTATACTGTAAAAAAAAATACAAAAAAATTATCTCAAATCTCACACTAGCAAATTATGAAATATTATATCTATTTTTATTCTTAAAAGAAGAATTATTTATTTCTTCATATCCTCATAAACTCATAAATTTGAAGAAAATATACAATAATAATACGAGAATAGATTTCTTATTTTAAATGACTATTAATCTATTAATACCTATTAAGTCGAGAGAGTTATATGAACTAGATTTGAACTCTCTTCCCAACCAATCATTTTAAGAAGTACTCTTCCATATTCATTTGGTTTAGAAATGGTAATAGATAATCCTTAGTGTCTTGTGACGTAAATGGGTATTTATTTTAAGATGTTAGTTCCAAACGTAAATAATATATATAATATAATTTTTTGGATTATGAAATTCTTGGAAAAATAGCACTACTCCAGCTTAGCACTACTCTACTTTATGTATTGTATTATATTTTATGTAGTAGATATGGTTTTATTTGATATATTAATTTTAAATGTAAAACATATATGCAATATAATATTTTAGATAATTGAATTTTTCTAAAAGGCAACAACATTCAACCTTATATATTTTATTTTTAATCATTTGTGTGAGACAATATATTTCATATAATTTTATTTTTTTTCAAACCAAATTTATTAATAAATATTTATCATTAATGTTTTCCAAACCAAGTTTAAATATTTTATGTAGTAGATATGGTTTTATTTGATATATTAATTTTAAATGTAAAACATATATGCAATATAATATTTTAGATAATTGAATTTTTCGAAAAGGTAACAACATTCAACCTTGTATATTTTATTTTTAATCATTTGTGTGAGACAATATATTTCATATAATTTTATTTTTTTTCAAACCAAGTTTATTAATAAATATTTATCATTAATGTTTTTCAAACCAAGTTCATTAATAAATATTTATCATTAGTGTTTACAAGAATGGAAGTAAAGGGGAAATATATTCTCATTTTGCCCTCCTAAATATACCTAATATTTGCCTAATATTTGGGAATGTAATATTGTAAGAAGTTGTTTCTACATGACTTAGAATTTTAATGAATTATATGTAAGATAAAGATGAACCATTTATTAAAGTTTTTGATTTGTTTTACATCATAATAAATAGTAGAAAAGTAGCTAAATAATGTATATATTCTTTTATTTCATTGGAACTATTACTTAATTTATGTATAATATTCCAATTCATTATATAGTTAGTGATGAGATTTATATCATGAATTGAAATATTGAAAAATTTTCTATATAATGTGTTTGTCTCTCGATATCCTTAATTTATACAGGCATAATATTCCAATCTATTATATAGTTAATGGTTAGATAAAAAAAGCCATTTATATGAATCACCCTCGAATGTTACGATGAATAGTGTGATTATTGCATCTTCTTGTACAATTTCTATGAAGGAGCCAACATTAAAAAATTCTAGGATGTGATCCTCTATCATCGTACACGCATCTCCTTTAAATTTGGAAACTTTATCTATACTATCTTGTGATATGTTATGTAAGTCAACCTAAGTTTAGGTGAACCTCTCAGTTTAGGTGTATGTGAGGTTTTGAAGAAAATGCCATATTAATAATAAGAAGAGGGTTGAGATACATCATATTCCATATTAATAAGAGAAGGGTTAATAAGAGAAGGGTTGAGATACATCATATTCCATATTAATAAGAGAAGGGTTGAGATACATCATAGCTTTGTTTTGAAGTAGTTGAGTTGGAAATAGATTTTAAATATAATCATTTATCAAATCATTGTGAAATTCATTTGGAAATATTTAAAATATCTAATAAATATGTTATTTAAAATCTTTCTAGTTATTTATATATGGCAAGGTAGAAATGTATAATAATGATGTTATGGACTAAGTGAGTTAACTTTCAACTAAAAGAAAAGCTTCAAGTGGAAAACAATGTTAGTCTAGAGGAAACGATAAAGTTTTATTAATAGTTTAAAACTATAAATAAAAAAAGTAAATTAACTCTCAATCAAAAGAAAAGTTTAAAGTCAAAAAAAGTTTATAAAAAATGATTAAGTTTTATTAATTGTTAAAAACTATAAATAATAAATGTTTTGAGATTAATTTTAAATAAATAAAATTGTATTAATTAAATAAACTTAATTAAAAATGAAACTAAAAATCATTTTAAGTGAGAGCTTTTAATTAATTTACAAAATAGGGGCAGAGAGCATACTTAAAGAGATTGAGTTGAGTGAGAGAATTTCCTTTTTAAATCTCTAATTCTATAGTGTTCACATCTCATATAAATTATTTAGAATTAGATGGTTCATCCCAAAGAGATGTTAGAACTTCCTCATTCATAATATTTGTGAAATTGAAAAATAAGACAAATATTGCAAAATAAATAAATAAATGTCATATTAAAATTGAAAATGAGATGCTAAAATTAAGAAATTAAGGTTTGTGTTTATGATAAGTCTAATTTTAATCCATGAAATAATTTATATATTAAAATAATTAAAATAAAATATTATGTTAAGTAATGAAAATAACCAAAGCCAATTTTAGACTATGAAAGTATAAATCCACACTTTTTCTTTATTTGTAAACATGGACAAATATATTCTTACCAAACATTTTTGGACACTTTCACAGTTGCATGGATAGACATGGAGCCACCTCCCATAGGAATTCTAACTAGATTATTCAAGTCTCATGACAACAATATATTATTTCATTGTGTTTTTTCCCAATATCTTTAAAAATATTGGAAGTGAACTTTTTTAAGGTTAAGTAAGCATGAAAAGTTTTATGGTCTAAACTAATTTGATTCAATTTTGACTTTCATAGGTGTTGTAGAGCCTCAACATGCACCTGAGCCTTAGCCTTAGAGTTAGAATGATCCTTATCTTGAGCTTCAACCTCTATTTGATTTTGAGCTCGAGCCTTAGTATCAACCATCCAAGTACAACTAACGATCCCATGGAATCATTTCTGGTTCACTGAGTAATTTCACTAAATCTATCTAGTTTTATTTTCTTTAAATTCACATTAATTGTTTAGAAATGAAATTTTTACTGGAATATGTTCACATGTGTCTAATTTTATTCTTCATTTTAAAATTGCAAGAAACCAAAGCCTTGTCAATTATGCTCACTGAAAGGATGAACTTTCTTAATTGAGATTGTTGTAGTTAAAAAATGTGTATTATAATTTGTTGTCCAAGTTGGAATATTTTCGTATGGATGAAATTCATGCTAGCACTGAACAATACATGGTAAGGTCGTTATAATTTTTTTTTTTATGTTGTCTATATATGAGCAGGTTGGCCCAACTAGTAATTTATGGGATAAGATATGTGACAACAGGAGAGAGGTGGCAATGGGGATAGACAAATGGAATGCAATTAAATATGTAATAAAACAACACTAGGTGCATGCGAGAACGATATTGTTTGATACACTTCCACCACTACCTAGTAGAATACTAGAGGCACTTAGAATTTCTAGATTTAAACTTAAGGTTTCTATGCCATTTGTATATGATATATTTTTTGGTTCATTAGGGACCTTTACCTATCATGATGAGTTCCCCATATATTTTACAAAATAAATGTATTACAATTTTTTTCTTTATATGAAACTTGATTGTACAAGTCTCCCATATAGGTTTTATGGTTCTAGTAGAGGTCACACACATGATCATCCTAATGCTAAAAGAGGTGATTTTTATGTTCCCTTGCATCCAATATTCATTCCTATTATAGGGGTAAATATTGAAACTACAAATAATTTAGCTAGTCTTTCTCAAGTTACCTCTTAGGCTAGGGGTAACCTAGTTGACACAATACGCATTGGTTGGGATGGAGTAAATATGAGGATTACTACCACTCATATATCTCCACTTAGGCCCATAGAATTGATTCCCCCTTTCTCTTCATTTGATGAGATTCAATCCATGTTCCATGCTGAGTTATCCTAGTTGATGATGAAGGATTTGGTAAGCCAATATAACTTGGTTTATTTGAAAAACATGGTGTCTGAATTTCTAGAGAACCTAGGGTCAGAAGCCTAGCCATTGTAGTCTTGTTCTATTTATTCTTTGGTCACTTTGCTTTGTTTCTGCCTCATTGAATATTTTGAGTTTTACATTTCTTCCTTTATCTTAGGAGGGAATGTACATGGATATAAATTTCCATCTCTGATAACATTCGTCTGTGCTTGGGCTAGATAATTATGGGGACCATAAAGGCCAGATATTCAAGAGGTGGATTTCATTTTTCCCCGAGCCCCTTCCTTGTTTGTTTCAAGGTTAGTTACTATTGGAGGTATTTCCACAATTGACCAATCAGAGGATGAAATATGAAGAACGTCTTGAGAGAGATTGGATATATGGGAAGACTAGACTGGGTGTATAGGATTCAGTGAGAGCTTAGGGGAATAAGTGTACCCAATGCCATTGTGAATTGGATAGGAGAGGCCCTACAAAGTGATAAGGGATCCAATTAATTTCAAGAAAGACAAAGGGTGAAAGGAGATATTAAGAGAGGAGTGTTTCCCTTCTAGAGGAGTTCAATAGACCTATAATAGCTTAATCCATGTCCCTGCTTGACAAAACCAAGCCACCAAAATTACTTGACCTAGATTGTAAGATTCTTAACAGGAACATAAAAAATATGAATTGTGAAAAACAAATAGTAGCATGCAAATACTAACCAGGAAAATACTTAATTGTGCATGAGAACCACTGTTGAGTTTGCTGGATTGCTAATTTGACATATTTTACATCATTAGTTGGTCTCCTTCTTGATCATTTTACCTTATTCTTGCACCCAATTACTATGCTTATTATCATATCTACCTATACTTGTGAAGCTAATGTGCCTAACAAGCTTGATGTTGTTAATATTTACAATTTCCTTTGTTTTTAGTAATTTATAAAGGGTTTAAACTAACATTTCCGATGACAAATACTTTTAGTTCAACTCCTATACCAATAGTTCACTTTCGGTGTAGAATCCCCATCACAAAGCTGGGAAATTCCACACAAAATTTCCAAACTATGATACTTATTTAATTCACGAAAAATGCTCTACATATGCACATAACTATGAAAAATAATAAAAATATTCAAATACAAAATTATACAGGAAAGTCCATATAGAAAAGACATGAATAATTACACAGTAATTTAAACAAGCACATGAAAGACACTTATCTTTTGTAAATAGAACACCAACTACATGCAGACCTCAAAATTTCCTCCCATCCATATAGTTTGTTGCTCATAAACTCAACAAAAGGTCACCCTTGAGCTGGGCTAAAACTCCACCTGGGAAAAGGAATGCTAAACCAAGATCGGGTCTCTCAAACAACAAAAATACTCAGACTCATGTGTCAAATCTAGAGGATAGGCTGCATTCCCTCATTCCCCAAATGCATGTCCCACCCCAGGAAATGTGCCCCTTCTCTGCTCAACAATCCTTCAGTTGCCCCACTTTCCTTCCAGGGCTTCAAAAACAAGATGGACAGAAAGTCTCAGAGACTTATAGTTGCAACTTGTCACCTTGGGAATCAATTCCCAATAGTTCTCACACGTGGAGAGAATTATCATGAGCCTGAAAACTCGCTTCTTCAATAACTCATGGGCCTGACAACCTGCTTCTTCAATAACTCATGGGCCTAACAACCCGCATGTTCAGCCCAATTCTCGGTTTACTAGTTTTCCATAATTCCTTGGCTTTCCATTGTGCAAGTACAGGTGATAGCAACAATAGAGGACAAATGAAGCAATGCTAAAGGAATAATGATGGAATTACACTAAATCCCCAAATTATATATACATGTGCCTATGTGACACATGGCACATTAAGGGACTAATTTTTTCCCTACATGTAATTTGTTTCCTTTTCTTTGGGAACACAGGATAACATAATGTAATATATGACTTTAGGACTTAGGAATGATACTATTTTATTGCTAGTATGAAGTCCCTTAACTTATCCCCTTAACCTTAGACTCTTAGCCATCCCCTTTCCATTTCTAGTGGAGTTTAGTCCCCCATACTCTTTTGTCTGGTTCGTCTGCAACAATGATGTATTTTTATTAATATCTGAGAGTGATTACATTTTAGAATGATATGCTCACTATCCTTTTATCATCTAGGCTCTCCGGACTAATAATCATATAGACACTATGGCGTAAAATATCCTATCTCACCATCCTATGAAACATATGTACAATTACAATTGGGGATCAACCTGGGGGTATTACATTCAGTACTCGACCTCCATGATTGGCATATATCCACACATCTCCAAGGAAAATTATGGAACTTGGGTTTTGTCACTATCACCCTCGACATGGTGTGGTGTTCTTCAAATCAAACACAATTCCCATGTGGAAGCCTCCATCCATGTTCAAATGTTCTCCGTCAAACACATGCTAGATTAGTAGTAGTGATCTTTATGTGCAATTTTTGAGCCAATGAGGATGAATTTGAGAATTTTCGAACATGGGTTTTGTGAAAAACATCCAAAATTGAGTAAGGCATAAGAGGTTTTATCATAAAGTTCATGGTATGGGAGATACAACCATTTTTCCAAATATGGAATGCCTAGATTTATTGTTTTGGTTGTCTTCTCCAACATGCCAACAAAATGGACACATCCAATCAACAAGGAGATCTAATCAAGTTATTCTCAACAACAAAAAAAAATGTTTTTTTTTGTACTAGAAGAATAGAAAATTTGGGAGGTTCTCGTAATCATGTGGCATGGGTTTGATTCCCGTCTACTACCATTATAACCTCCAGGTGTGTCCACACAACCCGCAAGCATGGGGCATGGGTAAATGGGGGTGAGAATCGAACATGATACCTCCTTTACATATTTCCTTTCATTTACACGACACTTGTCAGTCGGTCTACACCCCTGTGGGCCTCAACTATTTTATGTTACGAAAATCATTTGTAATCAATTCATGAGCTATCTCTTTAACTAATATCCACCAAAAATCAAATGGATGTTATTTGTATGCTACTCTTAGATTGCATAGTTATGCAATTGGGGAAGATGGTTTGATCCACCCCGTTTCTCTTTTATATATAAACATATGTTGGATGTTTCTATGCTGACCCTGGTTCTACTTTAGGTTTCCAAAAAAAACCCGCAAACCATCGACCCTTCTGAAGACTAGAAGGCCACACTGCACACATAGTGCACAATGCAATCTCACCTGAGATGGCTTATGGGTGACTGCAGGACCCAGATGTCTGCAATATTGGAGGGAGGTTATTGTGGGGATGATATACCGTATTTATACCTCAAACATATTATATATACTATTCTATTATATCAATACATCATTACTTTTCAGATCTATCATTCAGTAAGAAGATACATTCATTAAGTTTCAATATGTAGTAATAATCATGTATATTTTATTGTGTGTTGTATTTCACTTCTAACAGATTACTTCATTCATTATAATTGAACAATTGCAAGAAATAAGGCAAACATTCCACATAGAGACACAAATTTACCATGGTTCACCCCCCGCTGGGTTACATCCACAAATATATTATTTTCTTGGATCTTTTATTATTTTGCATCAAAATAGTAGCGTTGTGCACATTACATTTGAGGCTGACAAGATCATACTAATATCCATAGATTATGACCTTACCCTCGATTACAATGCATGTCTATCTCTCTCTGCTCATATCTCTATCATATCAGTATCAATTTCTCATACATAAGTCTTTATCTCTCTAACCCTATCTTCGATATCTTACAAAACATATTTATATTACAAAAAGGGATAAATTACCCATTACAAAATGACCAAAACCCTAACCCACTAATCCTAGGTGAGTTAGGTTTGTCCACTTTATAACTCCATGATCGCGGCCGGTCCACAATCCAACCCTTTTCCTCATTGATCCGCATCTTTTTTCCTTTCTTTGACTTTCCTGGTTTTCCAACGCTATTCTTCCCTATTTTCTGGCGCACGCTCCTTTTCTGGTCCATTTCCTAACTGCCTCATTAATTACCGCGCTTTCCCCCAAAATTTCCTGCGCAAACAGACCCCCAAAACTCACATTTGGCTCATCTTGAGCCACTTAGGTAGTGTGTGCCTCCTGTACTGACTTCTCTAGCTCATGGAACCTACTTGAAATTTTTTCAACTTGAGATTTTACTTGCACGCTCTTTTCTGTTATAGTCTCCACAGTTTGTTCAGTAATGTGCTCCTTCAACAGTTCCCCACTCTCCAAGACAAATTGTTGAATCTATCCCTTTGCTATGTCAATATCAGTAAGCATTTGTTCTGCGCCTTCTTGTAGTGGTTCCAATTGAGCATGCCTTGAATGCTTATCTACTTGTATAGTCTTCAACTTTTCATGGAAATTCTTCATTTCTTGTGTGTGTTTCAACATGTTCAATATTTTCATCGCTTTTGGCTTATGCTTTAGTTATTGCATTGTAGTATTTATAGCTTCTTCTTTTTGGTCTAACTCCTACAGTTTCTCATCCTCCTGAATATTTGTCCATAACTACGTGCTCTTATTATATAACTCTGTGATTTCCTAGATGATCAACACAATGCTTTCCATATGACATGTAGCCTCCTTGTCCCTTTGTGTTCTTACTTCTAGTGGAGAGGTACTAGGTGATCTGTAAATTCTATAATGTGGGCTCTATAAGTCTCCATTGCTTGTGCTATTTTCTCAATTTTACCCTATGTGGGTAAATTATCTCCTTGCGCACTATCAACAATAGTAATACTTCTTCCACTTGTTTCTCTATTATTTTAGTGCACTACTTTGTTTATTCCCTCTCGAATTACACTTAGGTAAGTGTCATTTCCAGTGTCTTACTTAATTCGTTGGCCAACTGTAAACTTGTAGCATATGCATGGGCCCTTGACTGAATTTTTTGCATGACACTTATTTGAAGTTTTTACAATGCCTTAGTTGGAATCTTGGGAAGTTCCAAGTCCAAATGATCTATGTCCTTCAGTGGCTTCTGCGTTGTATCCTCATCTACCTACAATATTCCCTAGGTGATACAAAAATTTTCATTCCCCATGGCTATGATCTGTATTGTCTCATGTTCTGGAATTGTTCTTTCCTGAGGATTTTATTGTTGTTGTGCCTGCTATTTTTGCTACGTTGTATTAAGTTGAAATTGTTCCAATGCATCCTTGACCTCAGTTAATTTCTTGATTATCTCCTCCCTCTGATTCTCAACATCATACCATGCCTCTGCCATGTGATCCTGCACTTTTGCTACTACTGAATTTGCATCATCCTCTATAAGTGTAAGTTGAGAAACTTCCTTGTGTGCCTTAATTTTCTTGTGTTGTCCTGTTGACTGTAAGACTGTTATTTTCATTGGTAGTGTCTATGTCTACGCAGTTTTAACTGGTATATCCATATCTAGGAGATCTCCACCTCTTGTTTCCTTTGGCATATGAGTATTTGTCTCTGGATGCGTTCCTCTATTTGTTCCTTCTACACACTCTTTTTTCTAAGATAAAGCCTTAGGGACAATATTTTTCTACCTTGGATTTTTAATAGTTGTGGTACCCCCTTTTTCTTTTGCGTGCTCTGTCGTTTTCCTTGTATTTTTTGTTGGGATGGTTGACTACCTTGAAGGTCCAGACTCTACTTGTTGTTTAGTTTTTGGCACTTTCTTTAGGATTACTGGCACCTTCCATTCTTCAAGAAAATCCTTCATCGCCCAATGCACTTCTTCCCTTGTGACACGGTATCTCAACTATAGCCATTCCTTCTTAAGATCCTTCTTATCCTAGATCCACATGTTGTTCCTTGAATCTTGAAAATTTTCTATTTCTTAATGTTCTCTCACCACTTCTGGCGGTATTCTCCATGTGTTTGTTAGCTTCTCTTGCATCTCATCATAGAGAATGGAAAAAATGTTAGCATTATCCTTCCTTTTCTTTGGATTTGAAGTATGCCATAGAGTTGTATATTTTGTTGCATGACATTTTCCTATATTTTGGTTCTCCCCATCCAACCAGTGCTATAAATATGATTAACCAGGAATATCGAAACTATGATCCTAGATCCTGCACATCCTTGCAAGCCTCCAAACATAATTTTAGGAGATATGGATCCTGGCTAAGTAGACTCCCCTTTACGCACTACGCGGCTGCTGCTATTACTCCAACAGGGGATTCATCTTTGCGACACTTCCTCAAAAGTTTACATGCCATCAATTTTGTAGGAAACTTAGTTGATGGTTCATTTATCTGTCTAATGATCATCCCCATGGACCCTCTGTCAATCCTAGATTTTTTCTTGATCTCATCTGCCATAGATTTTTCTTTAGTTTTTTCATCCAAATACTGTTATGGTTTTGTTCCATCTGTTGGTAATCCTATGATTTTGACAATTAAGTACACATCTATTGATATAGGCCTATCCATCCATAAGATTCCTCCATGTACCAGTTCCATTAGTTGTTTGAAACATGCATTGTCATACTTTCCTCTCCCAAAGTGAGGAATCTCTAGCAATTTCATAATCCATGTGTTATATAGTCCTACAATCCACTATTTTGGCTCCAGAATGGGATCTCCTGATGGACCCTCTCCTTTACTCTCCATGTAAACTTGTTTCGTGAATGCAGGGAAATTCTCCCTATATGCAACATCATGATCAACATACTTCAACTTAATCACACATATTAACATGTTACCACTTAATTTAACTCCATTTGTTGGATTTTTCTATGCTAACCTGGGTTCTACTTTAGGTTTCCAACAAAACCTTGCAAACCATCGACCCTTCTGGAGACCAGAAGGTCAGACTATGCACAGAGTGCACAATGTAGTCTCACCCGAGATGGCTTATGGGTGACTGCATGACCCAGATGCCTGCAATATTGGAAGGGAGGATAATGTGGCGATGATATACCTTCTTTCTACCTCAAACATATTATATCTACTATTCTATTACATCAATACAACATTACTTTTCAGATCTATCATTAAGTAAGAAGATACATTCATTGAGTTTCATTCTGCATCAATAATCATGTCTATTTTATTGTGCATTTTATTTCACTTCTAA
>ML864175.1:33145-44112 GCA_009831015.1 Picea engelmannii | reverse complement strand
CCTCAATGAAAAGTCATAATCTGCATAATGATGAATTAGGTCGTTGACCCTTCTTTTATAGCTTTCCAAAACCCTAAATCATGCTGAAACCCTAATTCACTGTTGATTTCCAAAATCCTAAATCATGCTGAAACCCTAATTTGCTGTTGACTTCCAAAACCCTAAATCACTGTTGAAACCCTAATTCACTGTTGACTTCTATTTTTCGCTCATAATGACTTAAAAGCACTTTTAACCCTTTTTAGCTCAATGTCACTTTTCGAATATAACACTTGTGACTGGAGTGACCTCTAGTAACCCTGTTTACCCCTCTTTGGCCCTGGCTATAGTCTAACGAGGCGGTTTAGACCATTAAGCCTCCTCTTCTAGAGCTCCTATTTGGAAAGGGACATTACACTAGAGCACACAATTTTGAGGGTTTTGAGAATACAAACCCTAGAGAACAACTCGGTGGTGAAAGATCCCACCTCTCTTGTTCCAAGCTTGGTCTCGGGGATGCAATAATCCACCCACACCATTCTACAGCAACTACATGTACCATCACTCATCCAGGGCAACAACAGGTCGTACCCTTGAGGGTTTTCAGCAAGGGGGCGCATCAATGGTTGAAGGAAGTTCGATTCAAGAGTTTGAGAAGGCTTTTGGACATTCTAGTACTTGGGTTTTCTTTGCAGGGTCTTGATCATTATCTCTAGTGCATTCTGAGAGGGTTATACTTGCCACATGATTTCCTAGAGCATTGGCACGATTTGGATAGAAGGAGGGCGCTATTGAGAATCAGATCTATTCAGTTTGGAGGAGTAAAAATTCAGATCTCAGCCCAAGACTTCACCTAGAGGCTTACCTTGCCCCGATCTATCTTTCTAGAGAGTTTCAGGGCATTTGGATGTCTCCTTTAGGGCCGAATTATTGGGCTTGACAGTATTCATGAGGACGCAATTTTACTTGAGGATTCAACATTTGGAGGAGCAGATCTTGACATTTCGGCTTGAGACTTTAGGAGGAGGTTCTACTTGCCCCAATCTATCATTCTGCGGAATTTGGTGCCATTTGGAGGCTTCCAACAACTAGGTCGAAATATTGGGTCTTCACAACGATTCAGGAGGGCGTATCTTCAGCCAGGGGAGATTTGGACTTGACCCTGGTTCTTCTTGTATTGGTCTTCAACGTGTATTCAACCTTTGGAGGCTTATATCTTCTTATCCTGAGCATTTTGTAGCAACTCATATCTTAGCTATTAGATCTATCTGATGTTATTCCAGATCTGCATCCTTATTGTATCAAGTTCTTTCATATTATATCAATAAAGGTCAGATCTATGCTGTTTTGGTTCCATATCTGGAGTTTCTTGCTATCTCTTGTATTTTCATATGTTGCATCTTCATATCTATATCCACATGTGTGATAACTGAATCTACAAACCCTAAACGTAACTCCAAGAGGAAACCTGCAAATAAAAATACACACAATCATTGTCAGTGAACAGTTAGTGTTCCAAGCGAAAAAATTGGCTTGGGAACATTACATCCTCATAAGATCACGCCTCGTAGCATTGTCCAACTTCTCCTTACCCTTCCACTCTCTCTGGATTGGTTTCCTCTCATGGTCCTCTTGTGGCACAACGGGTTTGGTAAAGGTTTTGGGTTTTAGTGTTGAGTCCCCCATGTCTCTCGCGCGCACAATGGCCTCCTGCAGGGTGTGAGGCTTGAAAGCCTTAACCCAACCCGTCAATGGTTCTGTCAATGCCTCGATGAACAACATCACCAATATGTGCTCTGATGTATCGGATACGACCACTGCCTTCTGTTGGAACTCTGTGATGAAGGCCTCGACTGATCCTGTCTGTCTTAATTGTGTAAGGTCCCTGAAATGGAGCTCTGGATCTCTCCTGTCAAACCTCTCCATCAACCTCTTAGTGAAATCCAAGTATGAAGTAATGTGGTTGTGACCCAAGGCCACCAACCCATAGTACCACCACTCGTGGGCCTCCCCATCCAAGTGCGAAGTGATGAAACTGATAGCCTTTGACTCTGTCATTGGGTTAAGCTTGAAGTATGTGTCAAGCTTCTGAACCCATGCCTGAGCTGAGCATCGTGATCATCCATTGAAAGTAGGAATGTTCAACTTTCCCACTTTCTTGATGAAATCCATATTGTGAGTTTGCCCATTGCCCCTCTGTGCCTCCCGGGGTTTGTTTCGATACCTGATCGAACAATAGTCTAACAAACTGATGTCTGCATGGAACTCTGGTCCTAGTGCCAACTAATCTCTCTTGTACTCTCCGAATGGATCCTGTGGCACTACTTGTCCCTGACTTGGCTGTCCTCCCGCAGGCCCTGGCTGTCCCAACAACTGTCCTCCCTGGAAATGTGGATATAAAGGTTAGGGAATCCTCCTAGACAATGTATAGGCTCAGATACGTGAAGGGTGTGCACTCGCTCTGCCCTGAGATCCACTGGAGCCACTGGCCCCACCTCCCTGGTGTCCTCCTGAACCACTCGCTCCTCCTGCGACATTGGCACCTATAGTGCTCACACTATGATGGATCATCTGTGTACTGATGGCCATCTGTGCTATGGCGTTCATCATGTCTCACTGTCCTCTGGCTAGGTCATTCAAGACGGCCTGCGTACTGTCCGGTTTTGTCTCGGGGCCTTCCCCATGTTGTTGTCCTTATACACACTTGCAAACGTGGATTAAGTCTCAATCCACTTAGTGTGTCCTCGGAGGCACAATGCCTAAGTTCAAGCCCACTGTCACCTCGACTTGAACTTCTTCCGTCTAGGCTTACTCCTAGGGTAGCCAAGGGGGGTAGACCCTAGTTACTATGTGAGTTAAAAGATTATGTCTAGGAGTTAATTTTAATTTGTTAAAGGTTTAGGGGATCTAGCCTATATGAGAGGCAAGCAATGCAAAGTGCAATATTTCAATGAAAGGCAAGCCATTTTCCTAAGTCAATTAAGACTAGTGCCTAAGGTTGGGCAAGGGGTCAACTAGAGTTACAAAAGTTAGAAAGAAAAACTTTACAAAGTTTACAACTAGATACAAAAGAAATACTTTACAAAACAATTGAATTAGATACAAGTAAATGAAACAACTATCTATACAAAAGAATACAAAGAATGTTGAAGATACAACAACAATATAAAATTATTAACAAATGAAATAGGCAAGCACTAACTTGAAGCCAACTTGACTTATTTGTGCAGGGAAAGAAAATATTACTCAAAGAAGATCACCACAACACAACAAGCCAACAACCCAAACAATGAAGTGCCTCCACAAGATGCGCAACTTCAAGGGGTTGTCTCAATGGCATTCAACACAACTACAAACCCAAACAAGAAGTGCCTCCACAAGATGTGCACCTTCAAGGGGTGATTAAAGACAGATGCAAGATCAAATAAAGAGCCTTCAATGGGCAAGTGCGCAACTACTAGTTAATTATCCACAATGCTCAATAATTTCGCATATAAAGTAACTTAAAGTGAAATGCTTGCTGAAATTATAGAGCATAAACCATCAAAAGATCATGAAATTAAACCAAGGTTGAATTAGATAAGTTTTAAGATTGATTAAGTTGATTAAGTGAAAGTGCGAATCCTAAAACTATGTGACTTCCCTAAAACTCTCCCCGCTTATACCAAAAGGAATGTTGGGTGCTCAATAAGTGAGGCAAATAAGGCCACACTAGCTCCACAGGTCAATCTGGGGAACAAAAGTACTCGAACAAGGGGGGCACCTAGTGCCGTGAGACCATCCCTGATCTAGCACCCCAAGTCTTTTCTTTAAGTCCCTTTTTTGATAGCAAAGTTGGGACAGTTAGAGGTGCTCTAATTAAACTAGATTGATTGAAGACCTATGGATCTAAGGTAAATTGAAATTAGAATTAGTTAAGTTATGTTGAGTGTTTGCAATGTAAAGTGCTTGAAAAGTAAATCACACGAAAGTAAAGATGCTTGAATGTACACGTGCTTGAAAGTCAATGTGAAGTAAATTGCTTAAACTTGAAAAGAGATGCTTAATCAATCTTTAAGGTCCAATCAATCTTAGATCCATAGGGGCTTCAATTAAACTAGTTTAACTAGAGCACTTATCATTGTCCAAACTTTGCCATCAAAAAGGGATCTTGTGGAGGTAGCAAGGGGTGCTAGATTAGGGATGGTCTCACGGCACTAGGTGTCCCCCTTGTTAAGCACCCTTGTTTCCCGGATTGACCTGTGGAGCTAGGGTAAGGCCTTGTTTGCCTTACTTATTGAGCACCCAACAATCCCTTTTGTATAAGCGGGGAGAGTTTTAGGGAAGTCACATAGTTTAGGATTCACACTTCACTTAATCAACCTTAATCCTAAAATTTATCCACAATTAACCTTGGCTTAGCTTCATAATCTACTTGTACGGTTCATGCTCTCTAATTCATGCAAGCATGTCAATTTCAAGTTATTTTCATGCATTATTATTGAGCACTTGTGGATGGTTAACTAGTAAACTAAAAATTGTGCATCTTTTGCCCGTGGAGGCCTCATACATGCTTTATCCTTGTCCTTCTTGAGTTGCGCACTTTTACCCTTGGAGGCTCTTTTGATTGGTTTTTCATCTATTTTGGAGTTGAACATTGGAGCCATTGAATAACCCCTTGAAGTTGCGCACCTTTTGGGGGCACTTCATTGTTTGGGTTTGTTGAATTGTTTTTTTGTGTTGTGGATGCTATCTTGAGTTATCTTTTCCTTCCCTGCACAATCAAATCAAGTTAGTTCATTGTTGCTTCAAGTTAGATCTAGTTAGTGCTTGTTTCTTTCCTTGTCAATAGTTGTATATTGATGTATCTTTTAGTTATTCTTTACATTCTAACTTGTGTAGATAGTTGTTTTATTCTTTTGTATCTAATTGTAAGTTTTGTAAAGTCTTTCTTATTAATCCCTTGTTGTAACCTTAGTTGACCCCTTTGCCCAACCTTAGGCACTAGCCTTAGTTGTCTTAGGGAAAGGCTTGACTTTGCACTGAAAGATTTGCATTTGCATCGTTTTCCTCTCATATAGGCTAGATTACCCCCAACCTTTAACTAATTAAAACCAACTCCTATAACACCTTTAATCACTCACATAGTAACTAGGGTCTACTGCCCTTGGCTTCCCTAGGAGTAAGCCTAGACGGAAGAAGTTCAAGTCGAGGTGACAGTGGGCTTGAACTTAGGCATTGTGCCTCCAAGGACACACTAAGTGGATTGGACTTTGTCCATGTTTGCAAGTGTGTATTAGAACGACAACATGTCCCTTTGAGCAATAACGGAAAAAGGATTGTCCTAGTTAAACTACTCCACACTACTCAACTCTGTTTATGATTTCACCCCAAATCAAGCAAAGCTCACAAGGGTCAAGAGCATGCTAAGGGGTTGAGGGGGAAGTTTCTTTATTTAGCAAAAAGGAAATGTTGAAAAGGAAACTAAACTAACTAATCTAGAAATTGAAATCTAAACTACTTTTTTGCGGTGCTTGGGTTTATTTTAGATTTATTTTAGCTTGCCAAATGAGAAAAAGCGAATGAAAGAGACAAAACACACAAAAGATACAGTTTCTCCCAGGGGTTGGGGGGGTGGTAGGCCTAGTAGGTTATCCCACTCTTTCTTTTCAATTACTAATCTTTGGAAGAATGTTTGTGGTCCTTTTATAATTCAAGGTCAACAAACTTACAAATTTATTGTGGAAAAAATAGAATGTAAGAAGGTTAGACGCCTTGGGTGGTCCCGGATGCTCCGGATCCTCGAAATTTGGGTAGAGTTTCCCCTTGACTGTTCGCTAAAACTGCAAAACTAGCAAGCAAAAGTGGAAGAAAGTTGCCCAAAATTGATTTGGGACAGCCTGCCAAAGATGTTAGAAGTTGTACAAAATTATCCAAGTGAAAAGCTATGAACTAAGTTAGCAAAAGGCTAAGAAAGCAATCTTTCTCAGTGAATGTTGTTTGCTGTCCAAAAGCAGCAAACAAAATGGCACTAAGATTGCCAAATATTTGCTTGAAAGCTCTTATAATTGAAACTACCTCTTAGCCTTCAGATTTAGAATGAAATACTTGCTAAAAGGAGACTTTTTTATGCTAGATCTTCTTAGAAAGATGAAACTTTAAATGTAAATTGGATCTAGCATGCAAAAGTAAAATCTACTTTAGCATATAAAACTTTAAAACTAAGATTTTCTTATGCATGCAAGAGAAGTAACCAAAGAAAATTTAGAATTTTGTGAAAAAGAGAGAGATAAACTTGATAGCTTGGAACCCTTGGGCAATGGGGTCTCCCAATGGAATGATGAGGAACTATGTCTTTAGAATCTTGGAGTTGCGGAAGATGCATACTAGTTGAGCCACCTCTCCAAGCAATGAGATCATGTATGCTTCAAACACTTGCAAAAAATTGTTAACTTCTTGGTGTCACCTACAAGAGAAACTCGAAGGGCATGTTAGTTAACCGAAACCTGCATGGACATCAAAACCTCTCAAATAAACAAACAATAGGATTGAAAAAGAAGACAAGCTTAATTATCCTATCTTATTGGGTGAAAACACCCCCTTCAAAGGCCAATGCTAGCAATTAAAATAGCAAGAAATTAAAACAACATCACCTCATAAGATTGAAGCACATGACAATGATCATTCACACAATAGCACAAGCCACCTTTGACCTCCAAAGTCTTTTTATTCCAATGAAATAGTATCACAATGATATTACAACAGCAAGCTTATCCCAAATTCTCATTAACCAAAGAGTGGAGAAGGAACTTTCTTAAATAACGAATTGGGAGCAATTCCCAAAGCTAGAGGGCACACAGAGACAAATGGAAGGTGGATTGAGTGCCACAGCCCAAGCTAGAGTGAGAGAGAGGTCACCACTTGTGAGGAGGGAAGGTGTGCCTCTCCTTGGGATTGGCACCCTCAAGGAGAGTTCGCCACCTTCCAAGAGAGGGCACACCTCCTTCTTGGGATCTCCACCATCTCATGATAACTACTCTCTTAACTTGTCTCTACTTGCCACTGACTCCCTCTTACACTTAGTCAACAACCACTAACATCCAGTGAGGCTAAGTGAACTACAGACAAGCCAAAAACATGTCTCGGACATGTTTCCTTAATAATAGGGATGCTGATTTATTTGTCTTTTATTCACCTTTTTCGAGTAAAATCGACTTTTTTATGAGAATAAGTCAATAATTTCTCTCGAAAAGGGGGTACAAGGGTATAAGGGGTATTTTGTCTTAGAAAACGACACCCCCCAAGGCATATAATGCCTCCTAGTACCACTTTTTTATTATTACATCAAATTACAAGGTAAAAATCATGTTTTACGGGAAATTTTACGACTTATTAAAAATAATTAAAAATTCCTAGAGGGACCTAATGCATGTCCATAAGACTCAAAAATAATGACTAGCATGGTAATATACATTAAACAATAGACTTAGACAAAACACACTAAGGCTTACTCATTAGTACACACTCCAGCGCTGGAGGTTGTGAGTGAAAAATCTTGGAAATTATAACTTGCTCATCTTGGAAATTATAACTCGTTGAAGAGCAAGATATAATTAACAAGTGAAAAAAAACACTTTAGAGTATGCATTGATGACCAAGTCTTAGGGATTTGAGTCTTTTACATAATAGATACCTCATGCTAGTTCATTTTATTACAATTCCCCCACGGGGGTATGGATCATGCATAAAAGAAGAAGAAGAAGAAGAAGAAGAAAGGAATTGAAGGGGTCATAAGACCCGGTTGGACTTTTGAACTCTGACTTTGAACAAATGACTTGTCCAATCTTTGCAGATCATCGTCAGTCCTCCCTGGTGCAACTAGGGGGGTAACAAAGCCCACAGACTTTATAGAATATTTTCCTTAATTGACATATAATTCATTGGTCTAATCCCTTGTATGCATTATCTTCCTTATATGCATTATCTTGATAAAAATGATGTGATTGCATACAATGATCTTCATAGTCTGAGTGTAAACATCTCATGCAGTTTAATACGTAGACAATGCAACATGTATATGAGTCCAAATATTATAATTGTGAGAATTCATGGGAAAAAAAGGTAAGGTACAAATTATAGTTTCTCACCTGGAACTTCATCTGCAAACAAAATGGGCTTCAACAACTTTTCAGAATCTACAACCTACAAAGTAAATGGCAACAACTTAGTCAATTTAAAGATAAAACCTCAAACTTCAAATAATCATTGACAAATCAATACATATAAACTATAATGAACAAAACAAACTTGAAATATTAACTATAATTGTGATCTTTCCCTTAGCCAAGTCAACCTAGCCTTGGGAATTGAGACTACTTCATTACTAAGCCTCTCTTGCATGCACAAGTAAACTAGCAATAGCATTCATGAAGATATTGTTGTCGTCCTTATACACACTTGCAAACGTGAGCTAAGTCCTTCTTACTTAGTGTGTCTTTGGAGGCACAATGCCTAGGATCAAGGCCCACGCTGTCACTTTGACTTGAACCTCTTCCGTCTAGGCTTACTGCTAGGGAAGCCAAGGGGGGTAGACCCTAGTTACTAGATGTGATTCACATTATGTTCTAGGAGTTGGTTTTAGTTAATTACAAGGTTGGGGGGATAGACTAACCTATGATGCAAAGGCAGCAATGCAAGATGAAATGATTTACTTATGACAAGCAAGCCTTTTCCTAGGACAACTAAGACTAGTGCCTAAGATTGGGCAAAGGGGTCAACTAATGTTTGAGGGGTTTAGATTACAAAATGATTACAAAAGATTATAAATAAGTACAACTATTCCACACCAATGTTAGATACAAATACTTACAACTAAAAAACGAAATGATAGATGTTGCAACAAATATGAACAAGAGATATACAACAAGATACAAACTTACAACAAGAAAAGTCTAAGAGCTACAAGATACAAAGATACAAATTAACCAAGTGCTTTAATGTGCAGAAAATAAAAGATATTCAAAGCATAAAGATCATCAACACATCAAGCCAAGCATGCCCCAATAACACCTACTCTATTGGATTGCTTATCAATGGCAACCACAACACTCAAGACCCAACAAGAAAGTGCCTCCAAATGGGATACACAACCTCTTGAGGGATCACACCATAAAGAACACTAATCAAATGCGATATACTTTAAAGAGTAAGTGCTCCACAATACATAAAAGATGACACTTAGATGATTAATCCACAAAGCGAAAGAAATAGACTTGCATGTAAATTTAAAAGTGAAGAGTGTTTGCAAGTATTTCTTAGACAACAACCATTAGATGTATCAATGAAGATGATGCCCCAAATGCTTAGTGATTAATGAGTTCCTTAAAGATTATTAAATTTTGAGTTACCCCTAGCTAAGTGTCAACCCAAAATTCTCCTCCCCCAATTACCAAATGGCTGTTGGATGCTCAAGAAGTGAGACAACGAGGCCTACCCTATCTTCACAGGTCAACCCTAAAGATCCGAGTACTCCCGGAAAGGAAGCCGTGCGCCGTGAGGCTGTGACCAGCCTAGCACCTTCCGTTGCCTTCCTCAAACCCTGTTTTAGATGGCGAAGATGGTGAATTAAGGTGTCCTATTAAGTCTAGTAAGTTGTTATGCTTATGGACTAAGTATTTTTAAGTGTTTAAGAGTGTTTAGGTGACTTTTACTTGCCTAAAAACAATGAAATAAGCCCAAAACCGAAACTTTTATCCAGCCAGAAAATTGTTCTTAAATCATGAGTTTAAAGCATTAAAAACATATAAGAAACTTAAGAAAAACTTGTTGAATGAAGTGTTGTCCCTACACCATTCACATGCCCATTTGTACTTCAAACTTGAATGAAAGTAGATGCTTTAAAAGATAAGATATTTGCAAATAAAAAACAATTACTTTTAAACCATCATTATCTAGCCATGAGTGTATTGCATTAAGAGATATGCTATGAAAATGAAACTTGAAAAACTTAAAGCATGAAATTTAATCTATGCCTCCATGCGCTTAAGCCAAGATTTAGTTATGTGAGTGTGAGATCTACTTCTAGAATATTTTAGCCATGAGCATGAGCATATTAAAAACACACACAACTAACCTAGCCTCACGATTTTGGGGGGTTGACCGTGCCAATCTCTCACCCAAGGTGTCGGCAACAATGAAATGAAAAGCAAAAATTAAAAATGTAATGATCCCAAGCCATTATCCCAGGATCATCATGGTTTTGGTGTCTTTTTAAAACTTTTGTTGATTGTGGTATTTCGTCAAACACTTCGTTGACCTACTTGTTACATGTGTTTACTTGTTGAATGGCCTCTTGATTTCGGCCTTAGGGTTTACTGATGTGTTTATATGAATGTTTGCAGCAAATAACAAGAAGATATAACCATGGAACATACCTCAACCATACGCAATATGATAGACAAGCCAAAACATCTCAAAACTGCGTTTATTCATGAAATAGAGAAACCTGCTACAATGAAGATGTCGATCTGGAATGCTCAACAGATGGCCAGGAAGATAGACAATAGAGCTGCTACAAAATGCTCCAATAGAAGACTACAATAAGCCTCCAAAGGTTGGATACACAATGAAGACTGAATACAAGTATATCTGGGCCGTAAGAATGATAAACCCCCTAGCCGGAAGGTGCCACGCCCTGTTGGATAGCTGAAGCTCCTCAACAATTCAGCCCTGCTGCCAAAAGTGTCCAATCACCCCAAGAAATATGCCAATTGATAGATCGGGCAACTGTAAGGACAACCCAAGTGCCCAAATCTCCAAATTCACTCTCAAACCCTGTGGATCTGAACTCCTCCACTGAATGGTGCGCCCCCTGGATGCCTAAAACCCTAGATAATTCGGCCTAGGAGAATGAGACCTCCAAACCTCCTGAAACTCTCCAAAGTGATAGATCAGGCAATCACAAACCCCTGGAAGGAGTTTCAAGGTCAGATACGAGGTATGGCCTCCTA
>WSFP011423526.1:0-22618 GCA_009831015.1 Picea engelmannii | reverse complement strand
AAATGACTTCATGCTTATGGCCAAAGAGAATTATGATAATAAAAGCACAGGCAGTGATGAGAATGATGAAGAAGATGTGGTTGACATGGAAGGAGAACTGATCAGTGCACTGGAAGAGATTGACAGACTTAGAATTAAGAACAGAAATAAAAAACAATTGCTAATACAGTTTGAGAAAGACAGTAAATAGCATGATGAAGACTTTGCCCTGCTGAAGGTGGAATTAGAAGAGGCAAGAAAAATCGAGGATATTCTGAAACATCATCTATCAGAAAAGAGGGCAAGATCTGAAGCCCTGGAAGAAGAAGTAGTGAAAAATAGGAAAGAGATGGAGAAGTTTCAAGCCTTGTATAATCAGAATTTTTCAAGTATCAAAGCCTCAGAAGGATTAGCCACCATTCTGAATCAGCAAAGGAATCCAAAGCTGAAAACTAGTTTGGGTTATGAAGAGGGATCAAGTAGTGGGAAGTCAGGAAATGAAGAACCCATCAAGTTTGTCAAAAGTACAACCAATGACAATAACAAGCCTGCAGAAACAAAGGAAGACAACCAGTCGCCCAGAACAAGTAAAGGAAAAAGTGCCAGGACTGAATTTGTAGAACAAAGAAATAATGCACTCCCTGCTCAAAGACATCATCAACATGAAAGAAATCGATTTTCTCAAAGAAGACAACCATTTTCTAGGTACAAAGAATTTTTCTATGGATACTGTTTCTACTGTTCTAATTTTGGTCACAAAGCTGTAAATTGTTCCTTAAGAATTAGACGTGAGCAATTAAGATTTCCAAGGAATAAATTTCTGCCACAACAAAGAATGATACAATAAAGTAACAAACCATCACATATTGAAAATTTCCAAATTAAGACTAGAGACATGCAACTGAGGAGGTCAAGGATCAATGAACAATCAATGAGTAGACAACCCTACAACAACAACTTTGACCTATTGAACAATGAGATTAAATGCTATAACTGTCACAACTTTGGCCACAAAGCTGCAAACTGCCATCTCAAGAATTACAAAGCAGATCCAAGAATAAAGTTCTTAGATAAAAAGACCAACACATGGAAGATGAAAGATAGTGAAAAATGTGGTCAAGCACTTTCAACTCAAAAACAAAATGCCTCTGGAAAAATAGACAGTGGATGTTCCAAGCACGTGACTGGAGACAAGGATAAGCTATTGTCCATAAGTAAAATCAAAACAGGAAATGTGATCCTTGAAAATGATGAACCAGGCAAAATCAAGGATAAAGAGATGATGATTTTGAGTAATGACAAAGGAGATGCCCAGTATGCTCTTCTTGTGGATGGTCTGAAACATAATTCACTCAGTTCAAGTCAAAAGTGTGACAGAGGCAGTGAAGATGTGCTCACATCCAAAGAATTTAAGGTAAATGTAAACTCAGGACAAATGGTGAATAACAGTATAAGAATAAACAATAATGTTGATGTCAAATCCTCCCCTGCAAGTAAAGAAGAAGATTCTGATACAATAAAATAATGCTCAGTCAACATTTATCCCACGAAAGAAGTAAGAGAAGAACCATGTCATAAACAGAAAGCAAAAGTCTTGAAGGTTGAGAAGGCAGACACCCAAATCAATTTCTTGAGCAAATCCATGACTCTGGACAAGGTCTTGGATAGCCAGAGATCACCAAATGACAAATCCGATATTGGACTCAATAAGGTAGAAATCAGTGCTCCTAAGAAACCTGATATAGGTCCTTCATTTGTGAGAAAGAAAAGCAGGCATGAGATTGGGTGTACCAGTTTTCTCCTGTGATTGAATATGGACATAAAAGCTCTGGATTGAATGCATAATGGAAGAAAAATGAAAATTGCAGCAATAGAGATCGATGAGATTCAATGGGGAGATCCAAGGGCTATTTAAAAGGTACAAGTTACAATTGCACAATGTTTCTGTAGAGACAACAAGAGGAAAGACCTTGTCAAGGAAAGTTAACCTTTTAGGAACAAAGGGGGAAAATAGTCAGAAGTAGAGAGATGATAGTGACAGGGGGAGTCATCCACTCATGAGAATATTGATAAAGGAGTCCGAGTAAGAGAGGTGAGCAATTTTGAATTTTGCATAGAGGATACAGCGGAAGCTGAATATGAACAGGTCCAAGAATCAGAAAGAGAAGACTCTAGTTCAGATACAAATATTCTGTAGGCCTCATATAAGAGAGTCCTTCCTGTTAGGGGGAGTTTGTATTGATTTAATATCTGATAGCTCCTAAAATACTGCAACATCTCAGGGGGAGCATGTTCTCTTTGACATTGATGTCAAAGGGGGAGAAAAGAATATGGGTGCCTTAGTTGCCATCAATGCCAAAGGGGGAGATTGTTCGCAAATGTTTAACAGGTAGTGTATGCTTGTCATTGATGGCAAGTACAATAGTGAAGATGGTAGGATCAAAATGTGCATCAATGGACAAACAGGAACAACGTAGGCTCAGGAGGAATTAGTGCAGAGTCGAAATTCTTCCAATTAAGAAGGATGTGTAAGCTTGGAGGAGAAGCGTCGCTGATCGTTGGATCCCATCCAAAATTCCCGACAGCATGAGGGCCGTCAGATATAAATAAAAACAAGAAGAGCGTGCACTGAAGAGGAGGATAGATCTCGGGCGTTAGATCTGAGCGCAGGATCCGACCACCGTTGGATCGGGGAAAACCTGCCCGGTGTTTAAAGTGCAAGGAGAAAATGGGCTCACAAAATCCTGAAAGCAGGAGGACCGTCCATCTCAAGGGGTTATGTGGACCATTGATCCAACTCCCTGTCGGGGTTTCGAGGATTGCGAGTTGAAGAAGTCAAAGAATAATAACCATAGGACTCGCGAAATCGCGATATGTGATACCCTGATATAATCTCGACCGTTGGATCGAGGACAAATATGGACCGTTGATCCCAGTCCTTGTCGGAGTTTCGGGGATTGAGAGTTGGACATGTCAAAGTTTATTGACATCAGGAATCCCTGGGTATACATAGTTTTCCAAGATGATATAGTAAATTATCATACAGATGATAATCCAATTCATTATTTTATCTTCCTTGAGTTAGTGCTTCATATATATCTTTAAAATAATCATTTATAGCATCATGTTCAACATAACTTTCATGAGATAAAGAATTATACTTTAATATTGTAGATGCATTAACCACTGGCCTTGATAACATATCTGCAACCCTGTTAAGACTACCTTTCTTATACTTAATAACCAAATGAAATTGTTATAAGACACCCATCCACCTGAAGTGTCATGATTTTTGTAGCTTGGTGTGTGATTGCACATATTGCAATAGCTGATGATCTGTCTAAACTATTGTCTCCTTTCCCATTAAGTAATGCTTCCATATTTTCACACTTTGTACCAACACATACAATTTCTTGTCATATGTTGGATAGTTACTTATTTCTTGAGTAAAAGTCTCAAAATGATAACATATAGGTTTATCTTTCTGCATCAATACTACTGCCATGGCATATCCATTTGCATCAGTTTGAATCTCAAATGGATGTTGCGAATATGGAAAAGGCAATATTGGTGTGATGATTACCGTTTCCTTCAATGTCTTGAAGGATTTCTCTCAGGAGGAAACCTTGAAGGTTCATGAAATAACTAATCGTAGTTAGATATTATCTTTACCAAACCTATGTTTATGATCTGGGTCACAACCTGAAAAAACATCTAATATAGCTTCCTGTTTTTTCTTCACCACGATGAGAACAAAAGATTTACTAGAATTTACGAGTCTCTTCATTTTTCCTGTTCTCACTAAAGAAATATTAGTTATAATATGGTGAGCTCTGATGATATATTCAATCCCAACCTTGAAAAGGTGATATTTATTCTCTTCACGATAGAATATGGCTTTCTTGTCAAATAGATATGAACTACCCAATACTATGCCAGAAATGTCAAGTTTCATGACATCTAACTCAACCCCATAAAATAATTTAGTTGTAATTTCAAATCATATTTGACATTGTTTTGTCACTTGCAACTTAGAATCGCCACACACCCAACCTAATGGATATGGTTTCACATGAGGCCTAGTATTTAAACCCAACTTCTTAACAATTTCTTTAGATCTTAAGCTAACTTTAGATCCACTATCAAACAAAGTATCTATCTTTTTATGCTTCACTATAACCATGACATGAAAAAGCTCACTTCTTTTCTTCTAATCAAGAACACTTTCCAATTTAGTAGATTGAACTAAAGAACTGGAATTAGTAGTAGATATACCTTTGCTTCCCATTATTGTGATCTTAAATTCATCTCCCAAATCTGATCCCATATATTGTTGATTTGTTTCAGTAGTATTTTGTTTCCCTTTATCCTGGAACTTCTTTGGTCGCAACTTTGAACGCAGTTTCCTACATTGTGCCTCCTCATGTCCCTTCCTTTTGTAGCGAGGACATGTAGGTTTCTCTTCAACTTTCTTCGTTGTAGCTGATTTATTACTCTTCCATTTTCCTTTCAACTTCTTCTCAAACTTGTGTGGCTTTTTATCCTCGATCACATGCTTTCCATTGCTAGCTTCAAGATGAGTAGCTTGTACTAACACCTCATCAATATTAGTAGGGTTAAACATCGATATAGTGTGTTGAAGATATGAATCCATACCACCAACATACTTCAAAATAGTTTCATGTGTATACAATGGAATTCCTAAGGATAATTCTTTCTTTTTAAATTTTTGTGTATATGCTTGTACATTTTTTCCCTTTCCTTGTCTTAGATGTTGCCATTCTATCATTGTCGTTTGTACATAATCCAATAGATAAAATTGTTTTCTAATTGAAACAATAAATTCATCCCAAGAATAAATTACTTTACCATGTTGAATGAGATCAACTTGTGTCTTACTCTCCCACCATATCAAGGTTGTGCCACCCAGATGAAGAGTAGTTAGATTTATCTTTGTAGTGTCATCCATGATCTTTTGTATCCTACAATATAATTCAATTTGTTTGATCCAATTGTCTGACTTCTCCATGTTCAATTATCCATCATAAATTGGCAATTCAAACTTTACATCTAATTTGAATAAAGGAAAATTATGAGTATGAGAGCAAGAATACTTCTTAGAGGGATTCTTCTTATGATAAGAAGGTTCACTTGCTCCATTTTTATATTATGATGTTAACGATGGTGAAGAGGGTTTTGTAGGTCCCCCACCTTCACCTCCTCCTTCATCTTTTACTGAAGATTCTTCGTCTCCAGACTTATGAACTCTTCATTACAAGTCATCTATTATTTCCTCCATGGAACGAAGTGTAGAAATAACTTCCTCAGGCCTCATGGGAGTATATTCTCCTTCCTTTCCTTTGGAAACCATCTCTCTCTTATGAAATATCCTTTGAATCTCTGACTTATAACTTGCAATATTACCTTTACTAAGCTTGAATCTAGATCTTGTAAGCATTCAGCTACAAACACTTGTCAAAAACCATCTCCGATACCAACTTGAGCCAAAAATCCTTAGATGTTAATTTATTTATTAATTATACATACACATCTAACTTGATTCGAAATAATAATGATCACTTTGACTGTTTGCATAATACATATGAATTCACTTATCTATCCAAAATCACTTTAATGATAAATAACTTTCAAGATAACTAGGAGAAATATAACAACAATAATATAACACATACACAAGTTTGTTAATGAAGTTCAACCAACTTGGGATACATCTTTGGATCCACTTCCAATCAAGAGACCACTTTATTAATGCTCAAATTCTTGTGTTTTTACAATGACCTTTCTACATGTTCCTCAAACTCAGAAATATAGTGCACCATTTAATTCCTCTCAAAATTATGAGAAAAATGAGTATAAACACCTTATACTTTCATCAAAGAAATCTTTGACACACATTACAGTGAAAAATCAAAGTCTAGATACCCCTACAACATGAACTTCGATGCACATATGCATAACTTAGGCACGCATTTCTAAATCCATACTTTGTACTATACCATGTCTTGGTTCGGGCACTGACTTAAATAGGGTGGGGGACCTAATTGGAAACCATAATATTTGGAAAACCTTTACTGTGATTTATTGGCACCCTGAATTAATAGGCTCCTTTGGCACAATGGTTAGGGCGTTGGTATAGTTGGGAGGAGGTCTCAGGTTCAAACCCACGAACCTATCCTCCTTTGGTGCTTTATGAAACTATATACATTATATATATGGTTTGTTGCTAAACTGGTGGAATATTTTTCGTTATCTCCTGGGATTGTCGGCATCCGATTACATTGGATACAATATAAACTATGGGTTGGGGCTAGCCCTTGGCCCCTTTTCCCGCTGATCAAACTTTAAAACAAACTTAAATATATTATATACCATGTTAATAATAAGTCACAACCCTTGGAATATTGGTAATTTTTTATATTTGTATGTGTAAGGCCGGGAGTTTGATTCCGGTCAACCCATAAAATTTTGATGAACGATACCCATAAAGGGCTAGTGGGACACTGCCACATGGAAATATCTCATTAGTCAACTTGTATATGTACGAACATGCCACGTGTAGAGAACTATGGAGCTACCACATAAGTGTTGTATGGACCTGTACGAACCTGTACAAATGTGCTATGTGTCACCCTTTCAGTGGTGGCATGTGGCACCCCTTTTGACTTTTGGCCTGTTTGACCAAAACATTGAGGGGCCATAAATTTGTCATATGAACTCTGTTTGAGGTGATGTTTTTGCCATTGGAAAGCTCTCACTGAGATCTACGCAATGAAGTTTATTTCAAGAGTATTTAAAATTATAAAATGTTGAGCATTTTCTGGATCCACCTAGATGTTTCCTCCCCATTTGAAGCCTTTTGGACCACCAAAAGTCTTGATTACTCAACAATTAAGTGAGGGTAAATCTCCCTCACCTTCCCAACCTCTATCCACTTTTATTTTCTTAGTTTACTCCTTTAAGACCAACTCAAAGATATTCCACATCACCTCACCATGAAGTCCTGATTCTTCTATCAAGAATAACATATTCATGTAGATCATCTAAGTAATCTAGAGCAAAATCATCAACTTTCAGAACTTGAACATTTTCATCTTCATCCATAATCATAGAAGGCTCATAAAGTTTCAAATTCTCAACATTTACCACTGAATACATTTTCATGTAATATGGAAATGCTAAATGAAAGGCATTAGTACCAATATTATCCAAGATCTTGCATGGATCATACCAAATTGGATTAATATTTTTACCTTCACCCTTCATTATATCCTTTCTTATATGTAACCATACTTGATTGCTGACCTGAAACTGATGATCAACTCGATGCTTGTCATGCCTTTCCTTGTGTTTATCTTGGCTCTTTTGTAATTGTTCTTGTACTACCTAATGTACCTGCTGGATTGTTTAAATGAACTTCTTATCTTTATCTCTATCATCCAGTTCATCCTCCTTATTTTATTCTCCAAAAGAAAACTCCATAGATGATTTAGGCAAGTACCCCAAACATACTTCAAAAGGAGTTCTTTGAGCAGAATAATGCATGGCACGATTATAGGCATGTTGTACATAGTGCAACTATTCATCCCACAACTTAGGATGTTTACTGCAGTACCCTCGTAACAAATGTACCACTATCCTGTTTACCACCTATGTTTGACCATTTGTCTGAGGGTGGAAATTTGTGCTCTCTTTTAACTTAGTGTCCATCAACTCCCATAAATGAGACCAAAAATTTCCCAAGAATTGAGTCTCAATCATATATAATAGATGTAGGAAACCCAAAATAAACCCACACATTTGTAAAGAACTGTGTTGTCTGTTCATCCGTGACCTGTTTCCTACATGGAATTAAAATACACATCTTACTGAATCTGTCCACCATGACATATAAATAATCATGACCTGCTTTGGACATTGAAAAACCCCCTAAACAATCAGTGGAAACACTTTCCCATGGTTGAGAAGGTACTAGAACTGGCGTATATAATCCCAACTCTCTGTTTCTAGGCTTGCTTGTGGAACACATAACACACCTTTTTATGTACTTGGAAACTGTCTCATTCATTCGAGGCTAATAGCAATATATTTGCAACTTTTCTATTGTCTTTCCTACCCCAAAATTACCAGAAATGAGAGTTGTATGAGCTTCTCTGATTACATTTTCTCTTTCATCCAATGAAATTGTTGTAAGAAACCTATCCACCTGAATTTTCATGACCGTTGTAGATTGGTTTGTGATTACACATATTCTAATGGCTGATGATATGTATGAACTATTGTCTCCTTTCCCATTAAGTAATGCTTCCATTTTTTCACACTTTGTACTAGCACATACAGTTTCTTGTCATGTGTTGTATATTTAATTATTTCTTGAGTAAAAGTCTCAGAATGATAACATATAGTTTATCATGTTCCATCAATACTTCTCACATGGCATATCCACTTGCATTGGTTTGAATGTCAAATGGCTATTGCAAATATGGCAGAGCCAATATTGGTGCGGTGGTTATATTTTCCCTCAATGTCTCGAAGGCTTTTTGTTGCTTGCCTCCCAATTCAAAGAACTTTTTCACAGTTGTTAATGCATGCAGATGAGCTACTATGCAATAGTAATTGGCAATGAATTTCCTCCAATAATGTAATTATCCTTAGATGTTAATTTATTTCTTAATTAGACATAGACATCTAACTTGATTTGAAATAATAATGATCACTTTGATTTTTTGCATAATACATATGAATTCACTTATCTATCCAAAATCACGTTAATGATAAATAACTTGCAAGGTAACTCAATGAAATAGAACAACAATAATATAACACATATACATGCTTGTTAATGGAGTTCACCCAACTTGGGCTACATCTTTGGGTCCGCTTCCAATCGAGAGATCGCTTTATTAATGCTCAAATTCTTGTGTTTTTACAATGACCTTTCTACATGTTTCTCAAACTCAGAAATAGAGTGCACCATTGAATTCCTAACAAAATTATGAGAAAAATTAGTATGAACACCTTATACTTTCATCAAGGAACTCTTTGGCACACATTACAGTGAAAAATCAAAGTCTAGATACCCTTACGACATGAAATTTGATTCACATATGCATAACTTGGGCATGCATTTCTAAATCCGTACTATGTACTATACCATATCTTGGTCTGGTCGCCAACTTAAATAGGGCACAGGCCCTAACTGGCAACCAAAAACTTTGACAAACTTTTAATGTAATTTTTTGGCACCCCAAATTAATAGGTTGCTTTGGCACAATGGTTAGGATGGTTGTATAGTTGGGATGAGGTCACAGATTCAAACTAGTTGACCTCTCTTCCTTTGGCGCTTTATGCAACTATATATATTATATATATAGTTTGTTTTTAAACCAATGGAATATTTATCGTTATCTCCCCATGAATGTTGACATGTGGTTCCATTGGATACGATATAAACTATGGACCAGGGCTAGCCCTCAACCCCTTTTCTCATCAATCAAACTTAAAAAAAAAACACAAGTATACTATATACCATGTGACTATTAAGTCACAACCCTGGGAATATTGGTAAGTTTTTGTATTTGTATGTGTGAGGCCGGGAGTTCTATTCCGATCCACCCATCAAATTTTGATGAACCATTCCCATAAAGGGCTAATGGGAGACTTCCACGTGGTAGTCTCTCATCAATCCACTTGTATCGGTACAAATATTCCACATGTCGAGACCTATGTTGCTACCATTTCAGGGTTGTACGAACCTGTACAAATGTGCTACATGTCACCCTTCCAATGGTGCCACATGGCACCCCCTTTTGAATTTTGACCTATTTCACCAAAACTTTGAGGGGCCATAACTTTCTCATACAAACTCTATTTGAGGTGATTTTTTCACCATTGGAAATCTGTCACCGAGATATACACAATGAAGTTGTTTTCAAGAGTATTTAATATGATCAAATCTTGAGCATTTTCTAGATTCACCTGGATCATTCCTCCCCATTTGAAGCCTTTTAGACCACCAAAAGTCTTGATTACTCAACAATTAAGAGAGGGTAAAGATCCCTCACCTTCCTAATTTCTATCCACTTTTATTTGCTTGGTTTTACCCCTTTAATACCTACTTGAAGATATTCCACATCATCTCGCCATGAAGTCCTAATTCTTTTGTCAAGAATAAAATATTCATGTAGCTCATCTAAGTAATCTGGAGCAAAATCATTAACTGCCATAACTTGAACATTTTCATATTCATCCATAATCATAGGAGGCTCATAAAGTTTTCAATTCTCAACATTTACCACTGAATACATTTTCATGTAAGGTGACAAAGCTAAATGAAAGGCAATAGTACCAATCTTCTCCAAGATCTTGAATGGACCATAACGGATTGGCTTGAGATTTTTACCTTCACCCTTCATTTTGTCCTTGCTAATATGTAACCATACTTGATCACTGACCTGAAACTGATGATGAAATCGATGCTTTTCATTCCTTGCCTTGTATTTATCTTGTCTCTTTTATAATTTTTCTTGTACTTCATGATGTACCTACTGGATCCTTTGAATGAACTTCTTATCTTTATCTGTATCATCCTATCCATCCTATTTATTTGCTTCTCCAAAAGCAAACTCCATAGATGATTTATGCAAGTACCCCAAACATACTTCAAAAGGAGTTTTATGAGTAGAAGAATGCATGACATGATTATAGGCATGTTGTACATAGTGTAATAGTCCATCCCACAAATTAGGATGTTTACTAAAATACACTCGTAACAAATATACCACTGTCCTGTTTACCACCTATGTTTTTCCATCTGTCTGCGGATGGAAATTTGTGCTCTTTTTTAACTTAGTGGCCATTATATCCCACAAATGAGACCATAACTTTCCAAATAATCACATCTCGATTAGATATAATAGATGTAGGCAACCCAAAATGAACCCATACATTTGTAAAGAACAACTATGTTTTCTGTTCAACTATGACATGTTTCTTGCATGGCATTAAAATACACATCTTACTGAACTTGTGCACCACGACATACAAATAATCATGACCTTCTATGGACATTGGAAAACCCCCTACAAAATCTGTGGACACACTTTCCCATGGTTGAGAAGGTATTGGAAGTGGTGTATATAATCTCAACTTAATGTTGCTAGGCTTGCTAGTGGAACAAATAACACACCCTTTTATGTATTTGGAAACTGTCTCATTCATTTGAGGCCAATAAAATTATCTTTGAAACTATGCTATTGTCTTTCCTACCCCAAAATGAACAAAAATGAGAGATGTATGAGATTCTCTAATTACATTTTCTCTTTCATCCGCAGGTATAAATAGTTTTCCAAGATGATATAGTAAATTATCATGCACATGATAATCCAATTCTTCATTTTGTCTTCCATGAGTTAGTGCTTCATATATATATTTAAAATCATCATCTATAGCATATTTTTCAACATAACTTTAATGAGCTAAATAATTATGCTTTAATATTGTAGATGCATTAACCTATTCTCTTGATAACATATCTGCAACCATGTTAAGAATATCTTTCTTATACTTAATAACCAAATGAAAATGTTGTAAGAAACCCATCCACCTGAAGTGTCGTGATTGTTGTAGCTTGGTCTGTGATTACACATACTATAATGGTTGATGATCTGTATGAACTATTGTGTCCTTTCCCATTAAGTAATGCTTCCATGTTTTCACACTTTGTACCAATGCATACAATTTCTTGTCATATATTGTATAGTTAATTATTGATTGAGTAAAAGTCTTAGAATGATAACATATAGGTTTATCTTGTTTCATCGAGACTTCTCCCATGGAATATCCACTTACATTGGTTTGAATCTCAAATGGTTGTTGCAAATTTGATAGAGCCAATATTGGTGTGGTGCTTATCTTTTCCTTAAATGTCTCGAAGGCTTTCTGTTGCTTGCCTCCCAATTGAAAGAATGTTTTCACACTTGTTAATGCATGCAGAGGATTTTCTATGAAGGAGAAATTGGAAATGAATTTCCTCCAATATTGTACTGCTCCTTAGATGTTAATTTATTTCTTAATTAGACATAGACATCTAATTTGATTCAAAATAATAATGATCACTTTGACTGTTTCCATAATACATATGAATTCACTTATCTATCCAAAATCACTTTAATTATAATAATACATAACTTGCAAGATAATTGAGAGAAATAGAACAAAAATAATATAACACATACACAAGTTTGTTAACGGAGTTCACCCAACTTGGGCTACATCTTTAGGTCCTCTTTCAATCAAGAGACTACTTTATTAATTCTCAAATGCTTATGTTTTTACAATGACCTTTCTACATGTTGCTCAAACTTAGAAACAAGGTGCACCATTTAATTCCTATCAAAATTATGAAATGAGTATAAACATTGTATACTTTCATCAAGGAACTCTTTGGCACGCATTATGGTGCAAAATCAAAGTATAGACACCCTTATGGCATGAACTTCGATGCACATATGCATAACTTGGGCACACATTTATAAATCCATAATATGTACTATACCATGTCTTGGTTCGAGCACCAAATTAAATAGGGCACAGGCCCTAACTAGCAACCAAAATATTTGGCAAACTTTTAATGTAATTTGGTGGCACCTTGAATTAATAGGCGAATTTGGCACAATGGTTAGGAAATTGGTATAGTTGGGAGGAGGTCGTAGGTTCAAACATGATAACCTCTCCTCCTTTGGCGCTTTATGCAACTAAATAGATTATTTATATGGTTTGTTTATAAAACAATGGAATATTTGTCGTTACCTCCCCGTGAATGTCGTCATCCAGTTACATTGGATACAATATAAAGTATGGGTCAGGGCTAGCACTCGGCTCCTTTTCTCGCTGAACAAAATTTAAAACAAACTTAAATATATTATATACCATGTGATTATTAATTCACAACCCTTGGAATATTGGTAAGTTTTTATATTTGTATGTGTGAGGTTGGGAGTTTGATTCCAGTTGACCCATAAAATTTTGATGAACCATACCCATAAAGGGCCAATGGGAGACTTCCATGTGGAAGTTTCTCATCGATCAACTTGTACCTGTACAAACATGTTAACACATGAATTTTCCACCTGCTTCATAGGAATCAAGCAGTGACTGAGATTTACCCTCAGGAGCATTATGGTGTAAATCATGTGGCATTATGCCCATGATTTTCACAGGAAGAATGAAGATGTTGAGGTTTGAACAACTCAAGCACCCTGCCACCATACTTCCATCCCCTTGCCACATCACATGTGTGTCCTCACTCTCCCTTACACCTCATCTCCTTCTTCCCAACACCTCCTCTCACCTCTCAACACCTGTTCCACTGTCGCTCCACATCACCCCACCTTAGCACATTTTTCTCTTGCCACATCATCACACATACATTCCGTAGTGCTATGGCACTATGGAATTGTCTAAAGAGCATACTCTATCAACTTGCCACCTTCAACACTCGTATTGGTCATGGAAGAAGATCTACAGAGCCTCGAGGTGTCGGCATTGACTCTTAGAAGTTGTGGGCACCGTCTGAAGAATTCATGGGTGTCAAGCCTCATCCTGAACCCGATGAAGGTAGTTATTGAATATGGGGGCAGCAGTTGAGACCTCGTCTCACCCCATAAATGGAAAACATGTAGAGAGCAGACATAAAGGCAGACTGTCAATCCGAAGCTTCCATTATGGATAGTTTTTCCTGTAAAGCACATAACTAGTCCTAGCTCGCATCTAACATGAGAAGGCCTAAACAGTCTGACAGAGCAGGCACCGACTGAAAACTTTGAATGCCAGGGGTTCGATCACATTCCTAGTTGTTGCAACATTTTTAGTATATAGGCAGTTTTGATATTTTGTTAAGGTTGAATAGTTGAGCTAGGCTCCCTGCTATTGTAATATTTTTATGAAGAACATTGGTTCTTTGGTTATGTATTTGTTTTTGAGACATCTTGGTTAATCTAAGTTAGCTTTCTTGCTCCATCTTATTTTCCTCTGATACTGAGAGAGTTCATGATTGATTGATTCACATGGATTGTTATGACTGTATTATGATGAATTTTATATTATAGTGCTGTTATAATTTCTTTCAGTTTCTTTGAGATTTGAATTCAAGAGGATCTTGCGTTTAAGTTTTTCCTCCTTAGGCTGCTGGAAGACCTGATGTCCACAACAGAACTCTACACTTTCCTCACCAAATTCTTCCCTCTATTCATCCTTACTCCAACTTACTGACTGAAGTTGATTCTAGACCTCAATTTCTTATGCATGCTAGTCCAGATTTCTAAGTTAGAACATCATTATCATTGAGTCCTTTCCATTTGATCACCTAAAACTCATTTACATTTACTGTATAAACTGATGGGTACTGGGCTTACCTTCTATGCAATCTGAGGGTGACTTCTAGTGCTAACACATTCCATGTGTTGAGACTTATGGTGCTACCACGTTAGCACTATACGAACCTGTACGAATTTTCTACGTGTCACCCTTCCAGTCATGCCACATGACACCACCTTTTGACTTTTGACATGTTTGACCAAAACTTTCCGGGGCCATAACTTTCTCATATGAACTCTGTTTGAGGTGATTTTTGCACCGTTGGAAAGATCTTACCAAGATCTACGCAACGAAGTTTTTTTTAAAGAGTATTTGATATGATCAAATTTTGAACATTTTCTGAATCCACCTAGATCATTCATCCCCATTTTAAGCCTTTTGTAGCACCAAAAGTCTTGATTAATAAACAATTAAGTGAGGGTAAATCTCCCTCACATTCCCAATCTCTATCCACTTTTATTTTCTTGGTTTTACCCCTTTAAGACCAACTCGAATATATTCCACATCACCTCACTGTGAAGTCCTGATTCTTCTGTCAAGAATAACATATTCATGTAGCTCATCTAAGTAATCTAGAGAGAAATCATAAATTCTCGGAACTTGAGCATTTTCATCTTCATCCATAATTATAGGAGGATCATAAAGTTTCAAATTCTCAATATTACCATTGAATACATTTTCATGTAAGATGTAAGAGCTAAACGAAAGGAATTAGTACTAATCTTCTCTAAGATCTTGAATGTACCATAACAGATTGGCTTGAACTTTTTACCTTCACCCTTAATTCTGTCCTTGTTGATATGTAACCATACTTGATCCCTGACCTCGAATTGATGATCAACTCGATGCTTGTCATGCCTTGCCTTGTATTTATCTTGGCTCTTTTCTAATTGTTCTTGTACTTCCTGATGTACCTATTAGATCCCCTAAATGAACTTCTTAGATTTATCTGTATCATCCTATTGATCCTCTTTATTTTCTTTTACAAAATGAAACTCCATATATGATTTAGGAAAGTACCCCAAACATACTTCAAAAGGAGTTATCTAAGTAGAATAATGCATGGAACGATTATAGACATGTTGTACATAGTGAAACTATTCATCCTATAGCTTAGGATGTTTATTGCAGTACCCTCATAACAAATGTACCTCTATCCTATTTACCACCTATGTTTGTCCATTTGTCTGAGGATGGAAAGTTGTACTCTTTTTTAACTTAGTTTCCATAATCTCACATAAATGAGACCAAGCATTTCCCAAGAATCGAGTCTCGATCAGATATAATAGATGTAGGCAACCCAAAATGAACCCATACATTTGTAAAGAACAACTGTGTTGTTTGTTCAGTCGTGACCTATTTCTTGCATGACAGTAAAATACACATCTTACTAAACTTGTCCACCATGAAATATAAATAATCATGACCTTCTCTGGACATTGGAAAACCCCCTACAAAATCTGTGGAAAAACTTTCCCATGGTTGAGAAGGTATTGGAAGTGGCATATATAATCCCAAATTTCTGTTGCTAGGCTTGCTTGTGGGACACATAACACACCGTTTTATTTACTTGGAAACTATCTCATTCATTCGAGGCTAGTAAAAATATCTTTGCAACTATGTTATTGTCTTTCCTACCCCAAAATGACCAGAAATTATAGATGTATGAGCTTCTCTGATTACATTTTCTCTTTCATCCCTGGGTATACATAGTTTTCCAAGATGATATAGTAAATTATCATGCACATGATAATGCAATTCTTCATTTTGTCTGCCACGAGTTAGTGATTCATATAAATATTAAAAATCATTATCTATAGCATATTGTTCAACATAACTTTCATGAGATAAATAATTATTCTTTAATATTGTAGATGCATCAACCATTGGTCTTGATAATATATCTGCAACCCGGTTAAGAATACCTTTCTTATACTTAATAACCAAATGAAACTGCTATAAGAAACCCATCCACTCGAAACATTTTGATTGTTGTAGCTTGATATGTGATTACACATATTGTAATGGTTGATGATCTGTATGAATTGTTGTCGCCTTTCCATTAAGTAATGCTTCCATTTTTTCACACTTTGTTCCAATGCATACAATTTCTTGTCATATGTTGGATAACCAATTATTGATTGAGTAAAAGTCTCAGAATGATAACATATAGGTTTATCTTATTGCATTAAGACCGCTCCCATGGCATATCCACTTGCATCGGTTTGAATCCTAAATGGCTATTGCAAATCTGGCATAGCCAATATTGGTGTGGTGCTTATCTTTTCCTTCAATGTCTCAAAGGCTTTCTATTGCTTGCCTCCCAATTGAAAGAATGTTTTCACACTTGTTAATGCATGCAGAGGAGATGCTATGAAAGAGAAATTGGAAATGTATTTCCTCCAATACTGTACTGCTCTAAGAAGCTCCCGACTTACATTGAAGTGGTTGTCTTGGTCCAATTCATGATGACTTCCACCTTTGAGGGATCTATATTTAGCTGACCATTCCCTACAATGTAACCCAAATATACCAAAGAAGTTTTTCCAAAATTGCATTTGGACATCTTCACATATAGATTCTCCTTTTTCAAAAGTTCAAAAATTGTCCTGACATGCATTATATGATCTTCCCATGTTCGAATAAAGATAAATATATCATTTAAGTAGACAATGAAAAAATCATCTATGGAAGGCCTGAGAACATCATTAATTACTCTCATAAATTTTGCAAGTGCATTGCATAAACCAAATGGCATAACCAACCATTCGAACAATATCGTGATCTTGTTCAATGCTTGAAAATCAATACACATTCTCCACATACTGTCTTTCTTTGGAACTAATACAATAGGAGAACCACACGAAGAGGAACTTGGCCTTATGATTCGTTTATCGAGCAAATCCTAAACCTGCTTCTTTATCTCAACATTCTCTATCATTGATGACCTGTACATACCAATGTTAGGAAGAGGAGAATCCTGCTGCAAATTAATTTCATGTTCAACTTGCCTCTTAGGAGGAAACCTTATAGGTTCATGAAATAACTCATCATACTTAGATATGATCTTTACCAATTCCTATTTATGATCCGGGTCACAACCTGAAAAAAATCTGATATATCTTCCTCTTTTTGCTTCACCATCATGAGAAAAAAATATTTACCAATATTTAGGAGTCTCTTCATTTGTCATGTGCTCACTAAAGAAATATTAGTTTCAATATGGTGAGCTCTGACGATATATTCAATCCCATCCTTGAAAAGGTGATATTTATTCTCTTCATGATAGAATATGGCTTTCCTCTCAAATAGATATGTACTACCCAAGACTATGCCAAAAATGTCAATTTGCACGACATCTAACTCAACCTCATCAAATAATTTAGTTGTAATTGAAAATCGGATTTTACATTGTTTCGTCACTTGCAACTTAGCATCGTCACACACCCAAGCTAATGGATATGGTTTCACATGAGGCACAATCTTTAAACCTGGTTTCTTAACAATTGATTCATATCTTAAGTTAACTTTAGATCCACTATCAAACAAAGTATATATCTTTGTATGCTTCACTATAACCTTGACATGAAAGATATCACTTATTTTCTTTTGATCAAGAACACTTGCCAATTTAGTAGATTGAACTGAAGAAATGGAATTAGTAGTAGATATTATACCTTTGCTTCCCATTGTTGTGATCTTAAATTCATCTCCTGAATCTGATCCCAGATACTATTGAGTTGTTTCAGTAGTCTTTTGTTTCCCTTTATCCTGGAACTTGTTTGGTCGCAACTCTGGATGCAGTTTCCAACATTGTGCCTTCTCATGTCCCTTCCTTTTGTAGTGAGGACATGTAGGTTTCTCTTCAACTTTCTTCACTGTAGTTGATTTCTTACTCTTCCATTTTCCTTTCAACTTTTTCTCAAACTTGTGTGTATTTTTATCCTCGATCACATGCTTTCCCTTGCTAGATTCAAGATGAGTAACTTTTAGTGACAACTCATCAATATTAGTAGGGTTAAACATCAATATAGTGTGTCAAAGATATTAATGCATACCACCAATATACTTTAGAAGAGTTTCACAAGTATATAATGGAATTCCTAAAGATAATTTTTTCTTCTTAAATTATTGTGTATATACTTGTACATTTTGCCCCTTTCCTTGTCTTATATGTTTCCATTCTATCATTGTCATTTGTACATAATCCAATGGATAAAATTGTTTTCTAATTGCAACAGTAAATTCATCCCAAGAAGAAATTACTTTACCCTGTTAAACGAGATCAACTTGTGTCTTACTCTCCCACCGTATCAAGGTTGTGCCGCCCATATGAAGAGTATCTAGTTGTATCTTTGTAGTGTCATCCATGATCTTTTGTACTCTGCAATATACTTGATCCAATTGTCCAACTTCTTTGTGTTCAATTCTCCATCATAAATTGGAAATTCAAACTTTACATATAATTTCAATAAAGACAAATTATGAGTGATGAGAGAAAGAAAACTTCTTAGAGGGCTTCTTATTATGAGAAGAATGTTCACTTGCTCCATTTGTAGATGATGATGAGAACGATGGCAAAGAGGGTTCTGCAGGTCCCCCACCTTCACCTCCTCCTTCAACTTTTACCGAAGATTCTCTGTCTCTAGTCTTATGAACTATTCGATACAAGTCATCTATTATTTCCTTCATGGAACGAAGTGTAGCAATAACTTCCTCATATCTCATGGGAGAATCTTCTCCTTCCTTTCCTTCGGAAACTATCTCTCTCTTACGAAATCTCCTTTGAATATATAACTTATAACTTGCATGCTCACCTTTACCAAGCTTGAATCTAGATCTTGTAAGCATTGACTTGCAAACACTTGTCAAGAATCACCTCTGATACCAACTAGACATAGACATCTAACTTGATTCAAAATAATAATTAATGTGTGCAATTTTTCATTATGGTTCTTCTAAATAGGGCGTTATTGGAGTCCTTGTAGCAATGGAGTGAAGATGAGACCTTTTGATGTTGATGAATACAATATCATCACCATTTCTCATTTTAGGGTCACTTGGAGGGATGACATCAGGGTAATCCTCCTCATGGACTCTCCTGTAAATCTATCCTAGACTAGGAAATAAATTTGGGGACTAATATGTGATTTTGTGTCTTTATATACTAGCCTCATAGGTTCAATATCTAGTTTATATATCTAAATGACAAGAATAAATTTCTATGGAGTTTATTCCATTTCAATGTCTCCATTTTCATGGTTTTAGTAATGGGTTTCTCCCCTTTGGGATATTTTTCAAGGGTCCTAGAAGAGGATCTTCTTGGAGGCATTATATCCGAAGATTAGAAATGAACTCAACATTATGAAACTAGTTTTATCCATCTTTCATAGATTCTAACAATTTCAAATTTATAAGTTATTTGATGGAATAAAAATGTTGCTTTTAAAATTATAGCACATTTTTTCAGATTTTCAAAATTTATGCACGTAAATATTATTGATTTTAGAAAAAGTTGAAAAATAATAGTTTCTGGAAAAAGTACTTATGAGTTCAATCGGAGTGTAATTGTTTTTCAGAATTATACAATCAAACAACTATCCAAGAATCACAATCAAAATGTTGTGATAACAAATAGTGATGAATGAAAAGTTGGTCATGCAATCAATTGATTTTATAGAAAGTTGGTCATGCAATCAATTGATGTGATGTATCCAAACATTCATTGGAGTAATGTTCATACTTTGGATTAGAGTAGTGCAAGCACTTTTAATCTTGGGCAAAAGTTGAAACAACGTACAATGAATGGACTTTACCCTTTCCATGCATCGAAGCTTAGCTTTAGAATTGAGTTTTATAAAATTTCAAAATTGTAAGATTTTCTCGATATTTGTGTGATGTAACAAGTTAGATGATAACTCCAATAATTAGAACATAACAAAACTTTACATTCACTCTAATACAAGAAAGTTTGAAATGACGGTCATTGGAGGTGTTTTGATCTTTCCATTAGAGATTATTTAAAATTTTAGTTATAGCAAAGTTTAATTTCACTTCGATGAGCATGCTTATTGAAGCGATTTTGGACTTCAAAATTGGTGGTTTTTAAAATTGGTGCAATGCAATCGGAGAAAAAATTATCTTTCACATCGGTAAAATTTCTTACTAGTATATAATGCAAAGTTATGATGCACCCAAATGATCGGAGCAAATTCCAAATTATAAACCAAACTTAGTTGGAGTTGATTCAAACATTTTAAACCAAAACCATTATTTTCCCATGACCTCACTTGAACAACCCAATATCATTATTTTCCCATGACCTCACTTGAATAACCCAATATTTTTTTTTTCTTGGGAGAGGGGGTGGGGATACAATATACTAGGGTAAGAAATTCAATTCTAGCCAATCCATTTTAGCAATTCAAATTCAAATTCAATCATTTCACTTTTTTTTTTGGTCACTTTTAGGTCTATGAATAATGAATCATAGGGTAAAGGATCAACATATTATTTGCATCACTCTATGGTAAAGGGGATCATAAGGAATATGGGATATGTGGTGGGGATGGGAACTACATAAAGTAATGGACTATAGAAAATGTAATGTATCTACATAGGGTAGGGTATGACTTGTGGTATTTATGGGAACTACATAAAGTAATGGACTGTAGAAAATGTAATGTATCTACATAGGGTAGGGTTTTACATGGTGGGTGGGAAGGGGATGTCAACACAAGAAATTAAATTTAGTTGGGTGTCATCGAAATCAAGTATGTAGAATATGTGTATTGTGTAATCATTAGTGTAGACAAGGTAGATATTAATGGTTAGACCTTGTATTAATTTTTGAGTAGATCACACATAAACTTGCCTCGTGACATTAATTTCCAAATGATTTATAAATCACATAACTGTCATGTCTTCCATTTATAGTAAAGATAAGAAAATTTATGTATTTTAGTTGGATATCTATGTATTTTAGGAAGGATGTGAAAGAATATCAATGGTTATGATGGAATACACTTAAAATGACACTAATATTGTGAAAATTACAATTTCATATTCCAAATTATTTTAACGAAATGTTCAATTAAACTCAACATAATTACATAGCTATGAAAGATTCAAAGTTAAACCTACATTATCCAAGAGTCATATAATTAATCTAAATGGATATTGCTACCATGAATTGAAGATTTGCAACCAATGTTCTTCACTTTATGGAGGATATGTGGAGAAAATATCCATTTGACTAGTTCTATGGTTCATATACAAAGTAGTTTAGCTGCAATGGTGTCTGGAGAAAGACCATACTACAGTGTGTGAAGGATGCCTTGTGTGGTAACCAATTGTAGAGGGAATGACATGACAGGATCAAGAGCTAAGAAAATTAACATGATGAAATAAAATTCCCCCATCACCAATCCCAAATCCAAAATACTTGTTTGATCTACAGACACAATTTATGGTGATAAAAGAACACATGAAGGGATATGTAGATAAAGTGTTGATTATTTCCTATGATATCCATAACCCTATGAAATTCTCATAATTCACTCTAGAGGTATATCAAGAGGTTATAGAGGGAAAACTCAGGTGTTTCCCCCATTCAAGCCTATTTTCAAGTCAGGGTTCATAATTCTAATGTAAGTTTCATGTTTTAGTATATTCGCCACTATGAGGAAATGTATGCAATTGCTACGACTACATACCCATGCATGAGGCGTTTAGTTGGAAAACAAGATTAATATTGATAAATATATTATTCATGCTAACACATTGTTTCCATGGGAGGGAAAAATGGTGTAGAGGACTTCACATCTAAACTATAAAATGTGGATGAAGATGACATGTTAAACCTAGAGGATCACACTATTATCTATATCAAGTATTCCATAGAGAATTCCAATAGGGAATGCATCATATCCACCATCAATACTTTGTATGTGGGTATTATCACAAAGTTATTATTATGTAGGTGTTAAGGACCTATTGGGTGGGTGAATGTTTTAAGTAGGTTGTTCATGTTTGGATTGTTGGCACACATACTTATACTGAGAGGGGGGTGAATCAATATAAGACTAATTTTTATTTTCTTACGATCCTTACCAATTTTTTTTACTTCACTAATTATAAGCAGTTAATGATAAATGTACATACAAACATATAATCCATAGTACATCGAGATTTAACGTGGAAACCCAAATGGGAAAAAGCCACAAAAATGTTTCTTTATAAAATC
>ML864173.1:10212-22619 GCA_009831015.1 Picea engelmannii | reverse complement strand
AGCCCTACTAAGTAATTCTGAGTCTGTAATCAAAGAAAGATCCTAAAGATAATATGAAGCAGGACCAAAATTCAAAATATGTGGTGTCTTTATATGTTTACTTATGCATTACAATATTTAATTTATGGTTTATGAGTTTTATTTTACGGTTCAACATTTAAATGCTTTCTCGCAACATAAGTAGGTTGGATTCCTGCATTTATATGTTTCAAATATGTTAATCTCTCTTGCTGCAAGAACATGAATGAGTTCTGACTTCTCTATGGATCCTCTTTGGTATTCTCCCTACCCTTCCATATCTATCTGTATCAGCAGGGCTTCGGGTGAGAATTATTCTCTTCGAAGGAGATGAAAATTCCAGCGCTCTAGACTACACGGTACCTTTTGTTGGCAACCTGAGAAGGGCCCTGGTCTGATCAAATTCATGCCAACAAAATGGTTCCATTGTCAGGACCATGTTAAAAGGGAACTTGTAAGGAGAATGTTGTCATCGATCCATAGATCTGGCATTGATCAATGGTGGGAAAGGATTTTTGATTCTTTCATATGGAAAGAATCCGAACTGAGGAGAAAATTAGTGGAAAACACTCGCGAAGCAATCTTTTACTCAGAAAGATCGAGCGACTAGTATGAGATTTTCTGGGTTAAATTCCTGGAAGAATTTTTTCACTAGATAAAGAGGCTCCAAGAAGCTCCAGAGTTCCAGGGACGGCCCAAGAATATCTATGCATGGGATACCAAAAATTTAGTAGCACTCCAGAGGCTGGATTTCCCAGTTACATGAGCTTTGGATTTCTGGGTTAACACCACACTAGAGGGATACATAATGGAATTTGCAACAGAGAACCACCATTATTTTTCGCGGGCAGAGGAAATTTTCAAGAAAGGAGCAAGGGTAAGATTGTTGAGAGAAATCCCCCTCTGGATTAAGGTTTTCTTGATGGAGGAAGGGATGTTGACTATTTCCTCGATCGAGATGGAAGCGTAAACACCCTCTCTTGGGGTAGGGCGAGACGGGGTGGGAGTCATGGCATAAGAGAGGGGAAGGGCTCTTTGACAAATGGGGGGGGAAATAAAAAGAAATAGATTCAAGATATGAGTGAGCCTTGAAGAGAGTCACCATAGTTGAGAAGTGGTGGTGCGGAAAGATCAAGAAATTCGTAAGATAGTCTGAAAATTTGAGGAAAGAAGGTGAAGCGGGAGAAGTAGAGGAAAGATAGATGGAAGAACTGTAGAGGATGAGAAGATAGGAATGACTAGCCAGTCAAAGATTAAACAAGAGAGAAGCGAGGAGAGAAAGAAGTCCCCAGGAAGTGGGACGAGAAGGATAAAGTACAGAGGAAAGAGAGGAGGAAGCTGACATGAATCTCGGAGGAGAAAGAGAATATTCAACCCCGATAACATGAGAGATTGAGAACCTGACTGAAGAGATTGTTCCAGTGGAAGCTAACAAGACCCCCCAGATCAAATAAAATTGCCCTGAATCTAGTGGCACTAACCCCGAATCACCCATACCCCAAGTGGCTTCTAGTCAATCAGTAAGCTCAATACTACCTTCTCATGCTAATTATGTTCTAATACAATTAGTTAATCAGTCCCAACCAGGAGTTGCGGGTCGTGGGAGGATATTGGGATCTCACGGTAGATCACAAGTGGGATCATTAGGGTTCATATTAATATGAACAATAAGATCAACGATGGCCAACCATGTGGGAGGTTCAATTGCTCGATACCCATAATTTTGGGGTAAGGGAGATGAAGATGTTGAGCAACACTAGTTCCTGTGCGAAGCAATCTGGAGATCTAGGGGAACTCCGAATGCAAATAAGTTGGTTGAGTTCTAGACTACCTTGAGAGGTCACACTCTCAAGTGGTACATAAATATCATTGAACCAGGAGTGCCAGAGATGCAAGGTCAAGCGTTCACACTTGGCCAGGTACATATGAGCTACATAGCCAAATTCAAACTACCTTAGTCAGAACAACAGGCTATGTCTGAGTTGCGCGAGATCCAGAAGAAGGAAGACGAATCAGCCTGGGAGTAGAGCCAGAAGTTTAAATATTCCATAGGGAGGTTGGCACATCCAATACATGAAGAAAATCAAAGGGAGTGGTACATTCAAGGGCTATTTCCCCTGACCCAGATTCTGCTAACGCAACAACGGATAGCCACGTTAACAGATGCCTTGGAACAATTGACGAAGATTGAATCCATGGAGGGATACCCCATGATCCTGAGAGTAACTCAACCCCCAGTGGATGTGAATCTGGGGCAACTACAAGGGAAAATATTGGCACTGACGGAAACGATTCATGAGCTGATGATACCCAAACGAGGACAACCATAGGTTTGGTGCACTGAATGTTATACGGAAGGTCATCTATCGAATGAATGTCAGAGAATGAGGGGACTGGGACCTCCTCAGAATCTGATTGTAACCCCACCAGGACCCACGGAAGGAGTTGTGCAAGTGTCATCGAATTCATCATTCCACAACCCTACCCCCTATATTTCTTTCCCAAGAGGCCAAGCAACACCAACATTGAAATATTGTGAAATCTATCGAACCCATGGCCATGGGCCAAGACAGTGCCCCATCATGCAGAAATATTCAACAGTACCAAAAATAGTACACTGTGAGTTCTATGCATCCACTACACATACTACCAATCAATGTAGAGTGTTGGATGCACTTGCAGATAGATTAGACTGAACAACATTCAGGGTAAATGAAAACCCTTAGGGACCAGGACGAGGTTGAGGAGGAGGAGCTGGAGGATATTTCAGAGGAGGAATAACTAGGGGAAGATGAACAAGCATATTTTATAACTGCGATGAACAAGGTCACTTGGCCAGATATTGTCCTCATCCAAGGAGGCCATGGTGCTCTCATTGCAGAGCCAATGGACACGCAACTGAAGATTGTCTAGAGTTAATTTCAAAGTGGGAAGACAGAGTACAACAAAGAGGAAATAAATGTATCAGTTTAGAGATCAAGAATATTTCTAAGAGACAATTTCCCAACCTTAATATCGTTACTCGAGGAGGAGTGAAGACAGGATATGATGTCGATACTCTACCCTAGATCCAGAAATAAGAACCTAAGGGAGATAGGTATGACCCCCTAAAGAAAAAAAAATTCTTTAAAGATACCATAAAAGTATTCAAGAAAAATCCTAGTCATGAAACACAAGAGAAGCCCCCCCCCCCATCTGACTATTTACCCTAAGATGAACAAGTCCCTTCTTCACCCCCTACACCCAGAAACCCTGTATTCATACCAACACAGTCTGAGCAACCCCAGAATGCATTTGATATTTGGTTTCAATTATTCTCTGACATTATAGGGAATGATCAACTAACAAAAAAGTTGCACAATGCATTGTACCTAGTCTTAGGGAATGAGGAACCTTCATAAGCAAGGATAAGGGATAATCTTCCTGAGAAGAGTACTCAGAGAGTGCAATGAAGAAAAGTACGAATCGGGAAAGAATTTTGATTGGTATCCTAGCTAAACGACTTCAAAATTAAGGACGTCATGTGGGACCTAGGGTTAGATGTGAACATTCTTCCTAAGAAGACTTGGGAAGCCTTAGGAAAACTGAGATTGACATATTCCCCAATTCAGTTAAGAATGGAAAACCAATACTATATCTTTCCCATTGGAATATTGGAGAACATAGAAATCGATGTAGCAGGAGTAAAAATAGTAGTTGACTTTGAAGTAATTGAGATCATGGGAAACAAAGACCCCTACCCTGCGCTACTTGGCATCGATTAGGCCTATGATAATTATGCAGTAATCGATTTAAAGAAATATACCATGACTTTTGAAGTGGAGAGAATCAAGATAGTTCAGCCTTTGGATCCATACGTAGGACCCAGGTACATAGAACTAACAGACAATAATATGGAGGAAGGAGACCTAGAACAGTTGTACATTGTAACAGCAGGGATAAGAAATGATTACATAAACCCTATTGTTGATGGATTAGTAAGCTAGAAAAGTATGCAGTCTGCAGACGAATATTCAGAACTGGATTTTGATAGTTGGCAACAAGGGTCGCATGAAAGATTCTCAAGAAGATGTACAACTGTCAGAATGACCAGATGGGTTGGGTCCGAAGTGAGAGAACACCCAGTATATGATGGTACTTCATATCTAGACAATGTTTTGTAGAATATGGAAGAGAATGTGAGAGAAGATCAAAGAATCTCGATACTAGATGTAGCTTTTCAGAACAACCCTTCCAGATGGTGGGCCACTCATAAATTTGTGCTCAGAACCTGGGACGAAGTGAAGCAAGCTATGAAGTACAGGTTCTGGAATAAGGAACAGTTGAAATCAGAGATGCAGATAGATCTCCAAGTCGCGCAATCATTCAGCAAATAATCAGATCCTAGAATAAACATGAGGAAATTAGAATACACATGAGGAAGCTTTGTAGTGTGTCCCAAGAATACCCAAGAACTTTAGACTAAACTCCACTTACCCTTGATTGACAAGCCTATAGAATGTTATCATATTAGAAAAGATTCAAAAATCCTAGATGAATTAGAAGGAATGAGAAACCTAGCCATCAAAGAGACAGAGGGGAGCAGAGAAATACAAAACACCATACCCAACCAGACCGAAAGTTCCTACAACCACCCATTGAAATTGCATAGACTCAACATAGGGACAGCAGAACAACCCAAGATAGCTAGGTAAGGAGACTACTGGGATCAACAAACCAGTCAGGAAATATAGAGTTTACTGAGGGAATACGAGGATTTGTTTCCAAAGACATTTTCATAATTAAAAGATCAAAGGGGTCAAGGGAGAAATGAAGATTGATTTAAAACCAGGATGCAATCCTGTCAGACATAGACCATACCGTATTAACCCAAGAATAAAAGAGAAATTTAAGAAGGAGATTGATAAGATGTTAGAATAAGGTCTCATTTTTGTGGTAGAAGAAGCAGAGTGGGTCATACCGATAGTCATTCAAAGAAAGAAATACACTGAAGATATCAGAGTCTGTGTATACTACAAAAGCCTCAACTCTACCTGTATGGACGACCCTTTCCCAACACCCTTTACTGATGAGGTTCTAGAACAAGTTGCGGGGAAGGAAGCATACTCATTTACAAACAGATTTTCAGGATACCATCAAGTCAGGATTACTGAAGAAGACAAAAGAAAGACCACTTTTATTACAGAATGGGGATCTTTTACATACAATGTAATGGCATTTGGTTTAAAGAACACCCCTCCAGTTTTCTCTAGGATTGTGATAGCATCCTTTACAAAATTCATTCACAAGTTTATCGAAGTCTATATGGATGATTGGAAAATATATAGCTTGCTTAAGGAACATGTAGCACTACTAAGGCTAATGTTTGACAGATGCAGAGAGTTGAAAATTTCATTAAATCTCAGAAAGTGTATCTTTTGTGTGCCACATGGAAATATGTTGGGCCACATAGTCTGCCGAGAAGGAGTATTGGTAGACCTAGCCAAATTTGTGGTCATTTTCAATATGACACTACCTACGAGTGCTAAGCAGTTGCGCTCCACACTAGGATACATAGGTTACTACTGCAGGTTCATCCGAAGATATGACAACATTAATGTACCTATGGAAAACCTCCCGAAAAAGGTTGAAATGTTCTAGTGGACTCCCGAATGTGATAAATCATTTGAGAGACTTAAGTAGAAACTCATTACAACACCAATTCTAATATTCCCAAACTGGGAGAAATAATTTCACATCCATGTAGATGCTTCTGGAATTTCCTTAGGAGCTATCCTAATGCAACTTGGAGATGGAGCTATGGATCACCCTATCTATTTTGCGAGTCAGAATTTTTCGCAAGCGAAACACAACTACACAGCAACAGAAAGGGAAGTCTTAGCAATTATTTATGCTTTACATAAATTTAGACATTATCTGTTAGGATCTCACTTCAAATTCTTTACTGACCATTCCGAACTGAAATACCTAGTTAACAAACCTGTGTTGGAAGGGAGAATTTGTAGATGGTTGTTGTTGTTTCGGAAATTTTCCTTTGACGTCATAATCAACCTGGGACGATGAAACGTTGGACTTGACCATTTATCCAGCATATAATCAAGAGGAAGTGACGGAGCAGTAGATGACCAGCTCCCATATGCAGACTTATTCAGGATTGAGGCCATACCTGAATATCTGGAGGACATAGTAATATTTCTCAGTACAGGGGTCTATCCTGAAACATATTTCGTAACCCAGAAACTCCATATGGTCGTCAGAGTAGCATATTAGCATTTGATCATCGGACAATTGTATAAACTAGGACTAGACAACATCCTCAGACGATGCATCCTAGATCATGAAAGGTGGGATATACTCTGGGAATGCCATAGTGGAATCGTAGGAGGCCACCTAGGAGGAAAGGACACGGCACAGAAAGTTCTACCAGCAGGACTTTGGTGGAAAACACTCTTTAAATATGCAAAAGCATGCGCTATATCATGTGATGTTTGTCAATGGGTGTGCAAGTCACCCCATCGAGATGAACTACCACTACAACCATTTAGAGCTCTATAGGCATTTGAGAAATGGGCAGTTGACTTCATTGGACCAATCACATTATTACCATGACTGACTACCTTACCCGTTGGGAAGAAGCAACAATGGTACAATACTATTCAACAGATACTGCTGCCAGGCTCATTTTCGAGAATATCATTACCCGGTTCATATGTCCCATGAGCCTAACCAGTGATCAGGGAGCTCATTTCATTAGCAGCACTATAGCAACACTTACAACAAAATTTATGATCCAGCATCACAAGAGCAGTCCATACCACCCACATGCCAATGGACGAGTTGAAGCCTTCAACAAAATCCTGGAAAGAGGACTAACAAAGGTTTGTTGTGCAAACCGGGAGGACTGGGATGATAGAGTTCCATCTGTCCTATGGGCCTACAGGACAACTACAAAGAAACTCCACAGATATACATCGTTTCAATTAGTCTATGGGAGGGAGGTAGTTGTGCCTGCAGATTTCATCACTCCAATCCTATATATTGCACAAGTCACACGTATGACAGAAGGGGAATCAGTGGTGCAGAGACTTGCAGAGCTACAAGAACTCGAGGAAACCAGATTTCTAGAAGACTTCCATCAATCCATTGAAAAGGCAATACAAAAATCTTGGCATGACCGACACATTAATATCAAGGTATTCACAAAAGGGGACAAGGTGTTACTCTACAACAACCAATACCAAAAGCATCCTGGCAAGCTCTGTATGCACTGGTTGGGACCCTTCATAGTTGCGAAGATCTGACCCTCATGAGCTGTCAAATTCGCACAATTGGATGGTGTATTATGACTGGGATGGGAAAATGGTGCTCACCTAAAGCCCTACCTATATCAATCCTAAGAGAGAAGAGCAGTCGCTCCAATTCGAAGGAGCTTGTACAATAGATAAATTTGAGTTTTGATTTCTTTCTGAAATTTTGTAAATTTAGTTAATAAATTCCATATGCGCAGTATTGCTCCATAACACATAGTTAATTTGTTTTTTCTAAGTGTTGGTTGATACAGAGTTGATGACTCGGTAGGACAAGACCTAAAGCATAACAAATTCTATTAATGAACGACATTAAAGATGACAGGGACAACCTTTGTGGTTAGAGGGACCATGACTCCAAATCCAACCTAATTCATAAGCCACACAAACCTAGTCTAGTCACAACCTTTATTACTATTTCGGTACCCTGTATGATGCCCGTTAAGCCATAAATCTACATTATACCAAGATGCCATCGAAGTTTGCGTCGGGACACCCACTCGTCAAACATAAAGGTCTCAAATCAACCACATCCCTATTCCACTAAAATAAGTAAATACCAAGATCGCCAATAAGATTTACCTTGATTGAATCGTCCCATTGGAAAAATCACACCCAGATTTCATCCATATGGTCATGATGAGCACCATTTACTGCTAAAACTTACCCGTTAATCCCAGTATAATTCCCTCAAATCTTAGTCGAGAATGTACTGTTTCTAAAAAAAGCATAGCCATTTCTGAACTCAACAGTGCAAACCTGTTAGGACCATTGTAAAAGCACAAACCTAACCCTAGTTATTACCTACCGTAGAAGTGTGAATGTCGAGAGCCATAGCAAGCCGAAGCGCCATGACTAAAGAAGCAATACCAGATGAGCCCACCGACCCTCGGGTCAAGATCGTGGGTGATCTCAAAGGGAAGGTAGAGCAAGTTAAGCTCCTCGACCTTGACCTCACAGATTCAACTTTGTTCCCACATACATATTCTAGGATATAGTTCCATATGGAGTCGGAGGAATGCAAGTAGTACCAAAAGAAAAGTTCATCAACTTATTTAACTTGACCATCATGAACCTGAGAGACTTACCAGTCTTTGGTACCACATGCGAGATTGCACACTGCACGAAATTTCTGATAAGCAGTGTGCATGATAGAAGTCTATGGATGGATAAGTGGTATCCAATACATGCTAATGACATCCAACAACTTACTAGATTATCTTCCCAAGGAGAGGATGTGTCGAAGGGATTCCGCGATCCCAGGAAGCATGGGAAAACAAAAGGCAATCTTAGCCTTTATGAGAAATTTAACACAAAATGAGGAGGACGCACAACAGTAATTAAACCAATACTGCCCAAGACAGTCTGGACTGGTTGCTACATCATAGCCAACAAGGTTATGAGGTCTTACTACAAGGGAGAATGCACTCTAGATGCATTATCAGTCGCCAACTTCTGTGCAAATGGAGTAGTGTTCAACTGGTGTAGTTTCCTATTGGAGGAACTACTAATAGATTGTGAGGAAGCATAGGAGAAGGGAGGAACTTTCACCTATGATACCTACTTGTGGAAATTGCAATGCTCAAATCGAAACCACCTATGGGAAGACAATCAACAATACCAGATAAGGGGCACATGGCAAAGATGTTCGAGCCATGGAAGTCCAAACAAGACTTGAAGAACACAACACTCAACAATGCGTCATTTTCCAAATGGTATAATGGTATGATAGATGCAACGCAATGACTGCGCATCCCACAGGAGATCCTCAACTGTAACACAAGGAATATCGCCTTCATCATGAATCGACACAACACATTTTTCTGGCCAAGACATGTCAGCAAGGAACATTTCCACACACTGATGCTTGTGTTCTATTTGGATGAAGAAGCCTTCGATAAGGAAGTCATGTCATGGCTGGGAGTCAAACGCAGCCAACGTAAATAAGGAATGCATTACATTTTTCCTATAGAGATGCTAAAGAAAAAAGACAACGGACTAGGAGAAGGACTGAGTTTAGGCCCTGAGCAGAAGAAGCCAAACACTCCAACACAAACAGACTCTGAGGGGGAAGAAAGGATACAACAACTAGAGTGGATAAAAAAAATGGCCCGCCAATAACTACCAGACAATGTTGTGTTGTCAGGTGCGCAGGTTAACCCGATCTTTGGCGTTGTGCTTGGTACCAAACCATTGGTGAAGAGGACTAGAACTAGGGTCTCACCGAACAAACCTCTGAACCCACAGCCCCTTGCATCTATCGCTCCTTGAACCTGTGCCACGACCAAAGCCACCACTTTCATTGATATTTAGGATGACCCGGAGCCTGAAACACTTCCATCCACATTCGCTATTGAGCACCCTCCACCACCACTCCAACTACCAAAACTCATCACTAACGTTCCACATCAGACCACTATTGAAGGAAAATCTCCCTGTGGACAGGTAGATCTCCTCTTGAGAGATAAAATCTTAAATCTTAAGGTAGAAGATTCTTATCATGGACACTAACTTCCTTTTAGATCTAGATAAACTAATGTGTGAGGAAGATGGAGAAAAGAAGTACCTTTTATCAGTGTTTGTCCCTGCACGGTCCAAGTTGAGCTCCAATCTTATGCTCCTCGATAAGCCTTGTAGACAAACAAAAGTATGAACAACTTCCTACTCTATTGAGATTAGTTTGAAATAGACCTATCTATTAGAGACAAATTCATGTGAGATCAAACACTGATTTGAAAGAAATAGGCCAAGCATATTATATTAAAGAGAACAACAACGAAGAATGCTTACAACCATAGATGTGAGTGTAGTATCTTTGTCAAGCCTTCCTCATCCGAACCCTTGCTCAAATAGTCCACACACTGAATACTGATGTTCCAAAAGACACCTTCTTCATGAGATCATAGGTTGGATGCTTCTCAATACTTTTTCCCCATCTCTTTCACCATGATAAGGCCTATTTAAATAGGCTTGGAGAGGCCCAACTACTTGAGATATCTTTGGGGTAAGTTGAGGATTTTCATCCTTTAGTTATGGATCTGCCCTAAGATCATGGCTTTACCAAGGATTCGAAGCCAACCACCTTCAGATAACATCATTGGGGATTTTTTAAGTGCGGGTGATTTTAAACCTTTCCAACACACTAAAGACATGACACAAGTTGAGGCTCCCTCATCCAGAATAGTTCGGTGGATTTTTTTATTGTGAACAACAACATCAACTTGGAAAGCAAGTTGGTGGGAGATTCGACATGCATAATTGTCCAGGTTAAACATGATATGGTTGGAAAAATCAGGATCAACAGTGCTAAGAGTGGCCAAGAATGTTCTACGTTGACTGGGGCAGTGCTGTAGAAATTCTAACGCAGACATAGCACATGGTTCTTGAGCCAAATCTTCAACAATGTTGTAGTTCTGGGTGGCACATGAACTAGGATTAAAGGTATATTTATGTATAGTTCTCTTAGGAGGGCATAAGATAGAGTCGAATGTGGGTTTCTGAATCTGAAGTGGTCCAAATGGAGGATTAATCGATGGAAGACTAACGGAGGATGATGATGGATCCGGTAAATTACTGGTACCATTAGTGTCTTTTCCTTTGTCAGGGTTACCTGGTGTGTCGTATGTCTTAGAGAGAATGGTCAAATTAATCCCATTAAACATATAAATATGTGCACTTGACGAGGCCTCATTATTAGGATGGCTAGAACTGCCCCCAAGAGAGGGGGTTTCAGCAACCATGGATTGCTGCTGTGGAAAAAGATGAGTAAGCACAGTGGGTTGTGACTTTCCTTGGAAAATTTTGGCCACTTCATTGCGAAGTGGATAGTCTCGAGTGTAGTGATCATCACCACAAATGATACACAGGAATTTCAATTTCCATTGTGGTTGCTTTTCGTTAGCAGGTGTTTGATTTTTTGGTTGTTCATTGTTATTTTTTGATTTATTCTTTGTCTTCTTCTTACCTCTAGATTGTTGTGAAGGGGTATATTGAACTACATTCACCTCAGAGATCTGAGTTTGGGGGGAGGTAGAGGAGAGTGTGGTCGATTGGGAAAAAGATTGAGTTTTGACGGAACCGATAACACCATCCGCATGAGATGAGGATGACGGCTTAGATGGATCGGTATTAGCTCGAGTAGCATTTGGAAGCAAATCATACAAAGTACCAGATTAGAAATAAACCAAATCTAAATACTGAGCCTGAGCGATGGTTTTTTCCTCTGTGACCGCACCACCCATAGTGACATTACGAGCGATCGGGGGTAAAAGTGATTTAGTAAACCATTCCGCCAATAATATGTCATGAATGATTGCCTTGATCATCCTTCATTGTCTCCTCCACTCATGAATATGGTCAGAGATATGCACGGAGTTAGTTTGATGAAGGGAGGTCAAGAGTTCAGTACCCATCTCGTAGTGAATAGGTAGTTGAAAGTGTGTGAGGAAATACATGGTGAGGGGATTGAAATCATGAAAAGAAGCATGTGGTAGTTCAATATACCACTTTGTTGTTGAGCCTGTAAGTGTTCGCTAGAAAATATGCAAACGTACAGAATCATCCATGAGGGAGTTTGATGAACACCACAAATGGAAAGTCATCACATGGTTGTTTGGATCTTTGCCATATTTTCCATCAAATTTCTAAATATCATAAGGAAGTTTAGCTGGAATGACTGTCCAAACCGGTAAATGAAAAATAGAATCATTAGTTAACCGAGACAAGTCTAGGAGATCGAGAGTTGCAAGGAAAGGTAGTTGTCAGTTAATTTGTGGATGATACTGGTGCGACATAGGAACACCAGTAGGACCATAAACTGGGTTATATGGATAGTTGTAACCAGTAGGTCCTCCTACATACGGTTGTTGCTAGCTAAGATAAACATGATTCGATGGTGGATGAGAAACATTTGCATAACTTGATGGGTTCTGAGCATTATAGGTGTTGGACACACCTACCACACTTAGAGGGGGGGGTGAATGAGTGTGGGGCTCTTTTTCCCAAAACTTTCCTCTTGCACAAAAACTCATCAATTAGCATTCAACATTTATTCATTACCCATTGTTGTCATTTATAACCAGT
>ML864170.1:0-13803 GCA_009831015.1 Picea engelmannii | reverse complement strand
CCTTCATCACAGAATTCAAAAATCCTAAGACTAAACAACAAAATTGCATTGAAATTTTGGACCCGTTGATTTTTCTACACAATTGGGCCCATTTACAAAACTTGGTACCTACATGAGGAGGTAAGTTGACAAAAGAAGGATTGGTAGGAGGCCCATCGACCCTATTGTGCATCATTTTTTTTTAAATATTTCAAGACAAAACCTAAGCATACCGATTTTGGCGACGTCATTATTGGTGCTCTAATCAAAACCCCCTTGGATCTGATCAAATCCTCCTCTTTGACTGGACCTCCTATGTGTTCTCTCCTCTTAGTGTGGCCTACCTCCTTCGTGTTCCCTCCTCTCTACCCTAACCTCCTCTCCTTCTCCTAGCTCATGCAACCTACAACCTCCTCTCTATTGATCTCACCTCAGCCTTCTTCTCCAGCTAGCTCACGCACGAGGCTCTCACTTCAGCCTTCTCCTCCAGCCAGCTCACGCCCAGGGATATCACCTTGGCCTTCTGCTCCAGCTAGCTCGCGCAGGGATGAAATGTTTCTTTTGTTTTTTTATTTTCAAATTATGTTTTTTTATTTGTTTTTTTTTTGGTATTTTATTTTTGTTTTTGTTTTTACTATAGTTATATATAATATAATATATATATTATATTATATATATATATAATTTATTCCTTGTTTAGGGAGAGGGATGTCTTTAATCAAACATTAACTTATAATGTGAAAGATCAAGTAGACCAAGGGTTCTATTACCATCACATAAATTTCAAGTGCCAACATAGATCCTTTTCAAATATAATGGATTATCCATACTTCTTATTTATATATGTTGATGGAGAGATACATCATTGCTTCTAAGAAGATTTTCCATGGCTCTAGGGAATAAGGGGACAAATTCAAGAGCCTTAAGCATGACCAATATGAAGGGAAACTTGACCATATCATGGGCCTTTTCAAAGTCAATTTAAAAAAATAAAGTATTGAGTCATGAGCATCTAGCCCATTCTCTTCCTTCCCATGTTGCTAGGATATTAAATTTTTAACAAAAACTTAATAGTTCATTATTTAGAGACATTCATTTTTTTAGTAAAATCATGGCTATAATAAAAATATTCAATAAAGACACATTTATTATGTACGGTCATTGGTTTCTTTTTTCTTCCAAAATTAGTCATATAGAAACTTGAGTGCCTAGAGGTTTTTTATGCTCTAAAAATGTGGTGGGCCATGCATTGTCAATATTGGTTCCATGGAGCATCTTTGCCTTGCCTTAAAAAGGAAAAGGCCTCATATAAACTAATATAATTGTGCATGGAGGAAGCATGTCAGGAAAGCATATAGTCAGTTCAATTATTGGTGATGAACCTTCCAAAAGATTGACTTAATACATAATTGTTAAAGGAAAATTTAGATCCAAAATAAATAGACTTTTCACCCTTAATGATGTGAATGTTGCTTCAAGTGATTTCAGGATTAGTGGTTCTTTTGAACTAATTCAAATAGTTTGGGAAGAAAGGGAGAAGTTGGTTTCAACTCTTACAACTTAGTATTAGGATGATTTTATCTAGAGAGGATTAACATTTTATCTAGAGAGGATTTTAGCGAAAGAGATTATTAAAGGGGATGACCTTCCCATGAGAGGAGGATCCTTCAAGGATGTTGATATGTTATATCTACATGTTGCAACCCTCAAACACTAGTCAATAAGGGAGTAACGTTATATGGCATTGAAAGAACTTCAAGACTACCAACTTGTTTGAACAAATATGGATGAGTATAAAAAATCCTAGATTCTATCAAGATTCTAGGGTTACTTCAACCCTTACACTACCTAATCAAATATGGGAAGAGATGTTAATGTATTTCATAATAGTATTACCAAAATTAGAAGATAAGGATCCAATGTTTTTGGTTGGGGATAGACTCAAAAAATTATGGAACTCAAAGTTCATATACTACAAGCCAAGTGGAAAACATTTTCATGAATGAAATTCATAGGCTTTGTGGATTTACTAATGTAATAGGAAGTGAGAAGAGCCAAAATTCATAAGAAAAATTTGGAAGGGTTTATGGAATATAATAGGAACAACATTATCCATGACTTCAAGATATCATCCACAAACAAATGGTCCAACTAAAATATTTAACTAATGTTTCAAGGATTATCTTCATTGCTACTCTTCAGGGAAAAAATAATCAATGGGTTAAGTGTATTCCTCTAGCAAAATGGTGGTATAATATGACCTATCACATATCTATTGTTGATTTTTCAATAAGCTAGGTAAAGCATGTAGTTCATTCCATTTTTGCATTTGTCTTAACCATAAACAATAATGTTGCAGCAACCAAGATCACAAGAAGAAACACCATGCACAAGAACACAAGAAGTATCTTGGGAAACCCTTCTCAACAAGGGAAGAAAACCCAGCCAAATCCTTTGTTATATTCTTCAAGAGAAATACCTTCACCACCAATAAGACCTAGCACACAAGAGGGTGCTCAAACCCTAGAAGACTAGCGCCCAAGAGAGGTGTGTACTTTTCCCAAGAAGATGTACTTGTTGAAATTTCCAAACTCATATGAAAGATCTAATTCCTCAATGGGGAATTTACCTTTGCTTATACTAAACTGAACCTGTCAACATAAGTGTTTATTGGTACAATAGGGCCGACCTCACTAGCTTATAATATAACTAATATTAACCAGATCAATTATCTTTTACATTAATTACCAGGCACATTAAGGTGGGGCCAACCTATACCCTTTACATTACAATTAGGGTTACAGGCAAGTCTGACTCTTGAACAATATAGCAAGGGATATTATACACCCACTAGTGCTCATCCACTAGGGGCCCATCCATAAGTATGTCCATATCTTTGTCTCACTGCATTACACAGAGGAACCACTTCTTCACCAGTGCTCAACCACTAGGATCACGTTCACCTATGCTCGTCCACGGGCACATCCACTCAACAGATCATCTTTCCCACTTTGTTACACAGGAGAGTCATCTAGATTTTCTCATCAACTCTTCTTCTCAAAGGAGGATAATACATCATATTCATTTATGTTCTCATGGTGATGCACCCAACACTTTGGGATTTCACACGTTCACCTTGTGCTCAGCCACAGGCACGTCCAACTCTATAGATCTTCTTTCTCACTGTGTTACACAGGAGAATCATCTGTAGTTCTTCTCAACTCTCTGTAAGGAGGAGGTCATCTCTACGTTCTAGCTCTGTCTCATATAGGAATCACACACCCCTCTTAAGGGATTTCTCTCAAGTTTGTAAGATGGAGAATGTCTCACATAGCTACAATGATCAACATCTATCAGGTTTGTAAGCTAGAGAATGCCTCACATAGATGCAATCATCAACACTCCCTCTCATCTAGGGAGGCATTTTCCACCAGGCCAAGTCTCTCACGAAAATACTTGAACTTTGTCTTGGCAAGTGGTTTGGTGAAGATATCTGCGATTTATTCATGAGTACGAATATATTTCACGTATATTGTCTTCCTCTCCACCATGTATCTGATATAGTGATACTTTATTTCAATGTGTCTTGATATGTCATGAAACATCGGGTTCTCAGAGAGATTTACACAACTTTGGTTATTACAATGAATAGTGGTAGGATCCATCTCATGATCGAACAAGTCTGTCATAATTTTTCGAAGCCACACTGCTTCACAAACTGCCACACTCAATGCAATGTACTCTACCTCTATGGTGCTCAATGCTACAAAGATTTGTTTCCTACTGCACCAGGAAGCTGTGGTAGACCCTGTTAGAGACATTATTTGTCTTGGGCTCAATAATACCCAGGTCTGCAGGATACATGGGAAGCACCCCAGCGCAACGCGGGAGAATCTCTTTTCCGATAACAAGTCAAGTGAGCAGGCGAAGTTTTGTTGACAGCAGCCAAGATCCACCTACAAAGTAAATCGACGGTCATCGGGTTTTCGGGGATGTCAAGTTGTCCGAGATTTAGCACATGATATAGCTCCCATATTTCAAGACAAGTCTGGGTCGTCCGATCCAGTTGGGATAGGTGGCAGCCAGTCGACGTGTCAGGGATCGGTGTTTCGGGGGACAAGGAGCCTCCCACCTATTGTAGTTGAAATCGTCGATCAACAAAATGTCGATAAGCGTCCTTCAAAGCTAAGCCCACGGTCCTAGCACCAGGTCACATCAAGCGAGCGTGTAAACGGGGGCATCCCCCTTTATAGTAGCGAATACTATCTGGGTCGTTCATCTGAAGGACACGTGGCACACATCCACATATCGTCGACATTCGGGACTTCGAGGAGTAAGCGCACCTCGTCATTTCACCTCTCGAAACCTCGAATCCCGAAACGCCGAAAGCACTCTGGAAGACAGACGTAGGGTCACAGCCTGTGGTCACTTGAGAAAGTAAAAGAATTGTACAAAGGGGAGGCCGAAAGCACCCAGTTAGGTTTCAGGAGGGGGGATTGTGTTCTCCAAGATGCCGGTTCGACGTAATCCAGAGCCCGGTTCCTGCTGGAATGAATGAAGAAGAAAGAGGGTGGTTGAAACCTCCCCTCACTCATTTATTGCAAAGTATGGGTGTCCCGGCCAAAAGCATGCCCTAGACGGTCTTCTGTACTAGTTCTTCTCATGGAAGCCATGCCGAGTCCTCGACTCGCCAGGAAAGCATGCACACGCTAATTCAACATTTAAGGGCCCAGCTACCCCCTGGCGCGAGCCAAGCAAAATTAAGGTGTCATATGACAGGGGAGTGCAGGCCAGATTTGATTGAAGAGACTCCTCGTCCCGAAAGTCCCGTGGGCCTCTATTGGGCAAATGTTTAGTAGTATATATATACTTAATTTTGATATTTTTCATCGATCGATGGTAGAGCGGAGCTCCCGATTGTAAAGTTTTAACACACTCTAGTTCTCTGGTTATGCATCTGTATGTGAGATTTCTTGTTTTATGACAGACAGTCTTTCTTACTCCATCTAATTTTCATCTTATGCTGAGAGAGTTCGTGAACGACTGATTCGTGCGAATTATTACAATCGTGTTATGATAAAGGATTTATTGTTGCATTGTTGTATTCTCCAACGTTTTGCATTTGAATGCAAGAAGATCTTGCATTTAGATGTCTTCTCCCACAGCCTGTTAGAAACCTGATGTTTACGACAGAACTTTGCACCTCTCTGATACAAGTCTTCCCCCTACTCACCCTTACTACAACTTACTGTCTGAAGTTTGATTAAGACCTCACCTGCCCACACCTACCTGGCCTAGTTTCGGAGTTAGAACCACACCGTCTTGAGTTGGCTTCCAATCGATCACCCCATTAAACAAATCATGACATAAACTGATGGGCGTCGGGCTCTGCTCCTGCTGCAATCTAGGGGTGACTTCTGTCACCAACATTTCTGGCGTCGTTGCCGGGGACAAAGTTGAAGATTTTCCCTAGGTAGAACGACAACAAGCTTCTGATTCTGAAGGTGCATCAGATATCAGAACCCTTGAATATTTCACTTGCACCTGACGACTCCTCTGAGGTCATTACACCTGGTAATTCCTCTGTTGCAGTGCCTCTGCCTACACCTGGTAGCACTTAGGAAACACAAAGCCCATTTTCAGTCTTTGATGGTGAGTGAAGACTGGACACACTCATTATGAATAGCATTCACCTGGTGAATCCACATTTAAAGACTCCACTAGAAGGGATTCCGTTGACAGAAGGAAGTCCATGTCGAAGGGAAAGACCAAGTATCAGTTTATGAGCTTACTGCATGAAGTTTTTTGTTTCTTTATCAACTCATTCTTCTCTTTCCCTTCATTTATAGAGAATTTTTTCCTCTGCTTTGTGCATTCTGATGTCCTTGAGCCTCCTCTTATCCACTTAGCCTTGGAATAAGAAAGCATACCCTCTTCTTGTGTTGTAGATACTGATCTTGTGCCTTCACCTCTACCTATCCTTAAAGATGATATCTGTATCACACCTCCTCTTCAAGTTGAATGCCCTTGTTGTCCTGAGGAGGTTGAGGATAATTCACAGTCTTCTCAGACCTTGTTCCCCCCTGTTTTTCCTACTGAGCCCTCCCAGCCTCTTGCTGAATCCCATGATCAACCTACTTCTTTTCAAGTCAAAATAAAAAATAGGTTGTTTAAACCTTTGAGGCTGCCATATCTCCTTAACCCTTATCCTAATGATTTCTTTGAGTATCTTCCTCGATTTTCTGGGGAAGGTCATGTTACAGCCGAGAAGCATATGGAGGCCTCTGAGACCCTTATTGATCAGTTTGAGATCGTTCACGAGGATGTTGTCATGAGGATGTTCTCACGTTCCCTGTCTGGAGATGCTGCAGCGTGGTTTAGATGTCTAGAGACCGGTTCTATTGGTTCCTGGACCGAACTATACCATGATTTTTTAAAAAGTTGGGGTGAGAACAAGTCCCTTGATCAATATTGGTCTGAGTTTAATGCCTTGAGGAAAGGGGAAGATGAAGCCTTGATTATTTTCAACAGAATATTTTTTAGTGCTTATCATAGCTTGCCTGTAGAGATCAGACCCACGGAGACTGCTGCTATGGTGTACTATATCATGGCTCAACATCTAGAGCTAGTCTTCCTCTTGAGAGAGAGTAAATCCTCATCATTGATACATATGTGTGAGGATGCTATAGAGGTTGAAGGAAACATCAGGGCTAGCAGGTGGACTCATAAGCAGGCAGATTTGCATATACAGGAGGAAGAAGACTATAAGTCTGTTTCAGAATCTGAACAAGGATATAGCAATTATGGATCAGATCTGGAACAAGAACCCAGAAGTGGTCATTATGACCTAGAGCCTGCTGCTCCTTTATTTGAATATCATCTTTCTAGGGTAAAAGCTACAGCTGTAGAAGATCCAAAGTGGATTTTCAAGGAGGGAGAGGGACATTCTTTTGTGAGCAGAGAATTTTTTGCAGAGGAGCATCCTGGTCTTCTGAAGTGGCCAGGGTTTTGTCATATTCCCCACAATCCAGTGGTCATATACATGGAGTCCTACATTTCAGATTTCCTGAAATGTTCTATAAAGATTAATCCACCAATACTCACAAGGGAGTAGTGCGTTAAGAAAGATTTCCAAGACCACATTATAGAGCCTGTTCCTTTATTAATTAAGGAAAGGCCATGGGTGGAAATCAACTCTACTAGGCTTACGGGAAGCACCGAGCAACATAAAGAGGAGGGGATTAGTAGACATCTCATCTCCTATCCAGAGCCTGTTTGTGGGAAGGGGTCATCTGGCATTGGCCAGCCTGCATCTGTCCTCCACCCACTTGTGCACTCTGAAGACATCATGCCACAGGTGAACAACCACAGAGGACAAGAGATGTTTTCTGACCAACTAAACTCCCCTGGCACTATATATTGTGCCCCTGTGGGGTCTTATATGGAGTTGTGCTTCCCAAAGGCTTTGGAGCCTATAAATTTATTCCCCTTCTCAACTGTTGGGGGTATGGACATCATGGTTAACCTCATCTTCATCTGGTTGTCATACCTCCCTAGCATTTTATGGAGCATCTGCGGTAAAGAGAAGGGATGAATCACCAAGCAGCATGGGTGGCTATGGTGGAAATTTGCTTTCACCTAGCTCATATATATTCAGTTTAGTAGCTTAGGGCCTATACATAAATAATCTCTTTTGATCAGGCGCGTTTGTTTGTTTTATTTTCCCTTTCGGCATATATTTCTCAGTAAGAGGTTTTGAACTTGACTCCATAGCCCAACAACAAGGCACTGGAACTGCAAAATGAGTCCTTAGAGCATCACAGGGATGACTCTATCCCCCATGGAGCCTAATGTTAGCGACATTATTTGTCTTGGGCTCAATAATACCCAGGTCTGCAAGATACACAGGAAGCGCCCCAGCGCAATGCGGGAGAATCTATTTTCCGATCACAAGTCAAGCGATCGGGCGAAGTTTTGTTGACAGCAGCCAAGATCCACCTACAAAGTAGATCGACGGTCATCGGGTTTTCGGGGCTATCAAGTTGTCCGAGATTTAGCGCATGATATAGCTCCCATATTTCAAGACAAGTCTGGGTCATCCGATCCAGTTGGGACAGGGGGCAGCCAGTCGGCGTGTCGGGGATCGGTGTTTTGGGGGACAAGGAGCCTCCCACCTATTGCAGTTGAAATCGTCGATCGACGAAATGCCGATAAGCGTCCTTCAAAGCTAAGCCCACGGTCCTAGCACCAGTTCACATCAAGCGAGCGTGTAAACGGGGGCAACGCCCTTTATAGTAGCGAATACTATCTGGGTCGTTCATCTGAAGGACGCGTGGCACACATCCGCGTCTCGTCGGCATTTGAGACTTCGAGGAGTAAGCGCACCTCGTCATTTCACCTCTCGAAACCTCGAATCCTGAAATGCCAAAAGCACTCTGGAAGACAGACGTAGGTTCACGGCCCGTGGTCACTTGAGAAAGTAAAAGAACTGTACAAAGGGGAGGTCGAAAGCGTCGAGTTAAGTTTCAGGAGGGGGGATTGTGTTCTCCAAGATGTCGGTTCGACGTAATCCAGAGCCCGGTTCCTACTAGAATGAATGAAGAAGAAAGAGGGTGGTTGAAACCTCTCCTCACTCATTTATTGCAAAGTATGGGTGTCCCGGCCGAAATCTTTCCCTAGACGGTCTTCTGTACTAGTTCTTCTCATGGAAGCCACGCCGAGTCCTCGACTCGCCAGGAAAGCCTGCACACGCTAATTCAACATTTAAGGGCCCAACTACCCCCTGGCGCGAGCCAAGCAAAATTAAGGTGGCGTATGACAGGGGAGTGCAGGCCAAATTTGATTGAAGAGACTCCTCGTCCCGAAAGTCTCGCGGGCCTCTGTTGGGCAAATGTTTAGTAGTATATATATACTTAATTTTGATATTTTTCATCGATCGATGGTAGAGAGGAGCTCCCGATTGTAAAGTTTTAACACACTCTAGTTCTCTGGTTATGCATCTGTATGTGAGATTTCTTGTTTTATGACAGACAGTCTTTCTTACTCCATCTAATTTTCATCTTATGCTGAGAGAGTTCGTGAATGACTGATTCATGAGAATTATTGCAATCGTGTTATGATAAAGGATTTATTGTTGCATTGTTGTATTCTCCGGTGTTTTGCATTTGAATGCAAGAAGATCTTGTGTTTAGATGTCTTCTCCCACAGCCTGTTAGAAACCTGATGTTTACGACAGACCTTTGCACCTCTCTGATACAAGTCTTCCCCCTACTCACCCTTACTACAACTTACTGTCTGAATTTTGATTAAGACCTCACCTGCCCATGCCTACCTGGCCTAGTTTCGGAGTTAGAACCACACTGTCTTGAGTTGGCTTCCAATCAATCACCCCATTAAACAAATCGTGACATAAACTGATGGGCGTCGGGCTTTTCTCCTGCTGCAATCCAGGGGTGACTTCCATCGCCAACAAACCCTAAAGTGAAGCAACAACCAAAGGTTCTTTTTCTGTCCACGACGCTTCCTGCCCAATATGCATTGGCATATCCTTGCAGGCTCAAGTCTACACTGGAGGCATATCTTAGACCATAACCAACTATGCCTTGTAAGTATCTCAATACATGTTTTGCAGCTATCCAATGTGTCTTTCTCGGTTGGTTCATAAACTGGCTAAGCACATTCACTGCATAAAAAATATATGGTCTGGTGTTAACTAGATACATCAATGATCCAATAAATTTTTGGTATAAGTGTGGATCTACTTCTCATGAATCAATATCACTCATCTTCTTCAAATCCATTACCATTGGGGTGGGCATGGATTTGCATTCTGTCATACCGAATTTCTTCAGTATCTCCACAGTATATTTTCCTTCACTTAGTAAAATCTCTACTTCTAGTCCCAAGAAGTAGTGCATCAATCCCAAGTCCTTCATGTCAAATTTAGCATTCAATGATTTGTTTCACTCAACAATGAGTCTTTCTGAACTGGTGAGTAAAAGGTCATCCACATATAGGACCAAAATAAAACACTCATTTCCATCAATGTGATAATAAAAGTTTGGATTAGCAGCACTTTCTTTGAAGCCCAAACTCATCAGAAATCCATCCATTTTCTCATACCAAGCACATGGTGCTTGATTTAGGCCATATAGAGATTTCTTCAACCTGCATACATGATATCTTTCGTTGTGTACAAAAAATCCTTCTTGTTGCTCAATATAAACTTCTTCCTCAATTTCACCATTGAGAAAGGTTGTCTTTACATCCATCTGGTGTAGCTTCCAACCCATGGAAGAAACTAGTGCAATGATAGATCAGATGGAGGTGTATCGGGCTACTGTTGAAAAAGCCTCATCATAGTCAACTCCCTCTATTTGTGAAAACCCTCTGACCACAAATCTTGCTTTGTATTTTTCAATGCTTCCATCAACAACATGTTTGATTTTATAAATTCATTTGGAAGTCACTACAGACTTTCCCTCTGTTCTTGGAACAACATACCATACATCATTTTTTAATATAGATTGTTATTCTTCAGTCATGGCATCTTTCCATACTTGTTCACCTGAATCTTCTCCATGACAAGATGGCTCTGAGTCAATAATGTGGGTCATGGCCAAAAGGTAGCTTGAGAATCTCTTTGGTCTCTTGTTCTCTCTTGTTGTTCCTTGTGGGGATTTATGCCCTTCTTCTTCTTATAGAGTTTTTCGGGACCAAGCAAGCCTTTTATGTCCAACTGTAATGTCTCTGGGTATGTTTCTTGGAGAAATTGAATCGGATGGAACCACTAGATCAACATGAGTTATTGGATCATCTGGAATAATATTTGTCTCCCTTTGAACTGTTGAAGGGGGAGAAGGTATCGTTTCACTATCAATTTACATCTGTGCTTCTATAGATTTTTGGAAGGCTACTTCTTATTCAAAGGTAACATATCTTCTTAGTTCAATTTGTCTCTAACCTGGAATGCAGATTCGATATGCTTTTGAGGATTCACTATATCCTACAAATGTGCCTTTTCTTCCTGAAGGTTCTAGTTTGAATCTCTTTTCTTTGGGTACATGAAGATATATTGGACATCCAAATATTCTGAAGTGTTTTATCTCATGATTCACTTTGGTGAAGGCTTCTTCTGGAGTAATCTTCTTCAGGATCTGATGAGGACTTTGGTTTTGAACATATATTGTTGCCATACATGCTTATGCCCATAGAGTCATAGGTAGACTCTGATCATGTATCATTTCTTTGGTTTCCTCAACAATAGTTTTGTTTTTCCTTTAAGCAACCCCATTTTGTTGAGGGTTGTAAGGAACTGTGAACTCCCTCTTGATCCCTGCTTCAATACAAAAGTTGTTTAATTATTTTGAGGTGTATTCTCCTCCATTATATGATCTTAACATTTTGATTTTTCTTCCGGTTTGATTCTCAACCTGAGCTTTGAATTCTTGAAATTTTGCAAGGACTCCATCCTTGTTCTTTAGAAAGTAAATCCAAGTTTTTCAGGAGTGATCATCTATGAAGATTACATAGTAGAGGTACTCATTCAAAGATGCAATAGTCATTGGCCCACATACATATGAATGTATCAAGTCCAAGATTTCCTTGGATCTATTGTCACTTCTTAAGAATGATCCTTTAACATTTTTTCCAAGAGCACAACCTTTGCAAACACCTTAATCTTGAATTCGTATTTCTGGTAGACATGTTACCATTTTTCCTAGATATGGAAGAGCTCTATAATGAATGGGAGCAAGTATTCTATGCCATAGCTCACTTAAGCTGGTAGTTTCATGTAGCAAGGCTTGAACTAGTTTAATGGTTAATCTATACAAGTTGTTTTCTCGGACACCAATTACCTTGGCAGAGCTTATATGAGAGTCTTTGTGCCATGTGAGGACTCTCCCTTCTGAGAAAGAAATCTTGTATCCTTTGTCTTCCAAGGCAGAATAGAGACAAGATTTATCTTCATTCTAGGTACATATAATACTTCTTCTAATTTAAGCTGCATATCTGAGTCTATTTGGAAGGTAGACATTCCAACTCCTCTCACGTTATATCTAGCATCATCTCCAAGAACAACATGTAGATGTGTCTCTTTATCAACGAAATGTGTTAGGTGATTTCTAAGATTGGTCATGTGCCTGGAGGCACCACTATCAATTAACCAAGTATTATCATTGGTAGGAACCATACCTAAGAGTGTTGATATGTTTATGTCTTCATTTATTTGAGTTTTTGTCTTCTTGGAACTGAGTTTGCTTGAGTCATCAAGCTTGCTTCCCATCATGATTTTGCTCATTTTGGATTCTTCACAAACCCTTGTCAACTAGGCTAGAAAACCTAACGGCTAGGCTAAGCTAGCACTTTTAGAGTTTTTTGGACTTATGACTTCCAACAATAATCATTGATAATTATGATATCCCTGGTAAGTTGAAGAGCTTCTTCAAAGAGTTGCAGAAACACAATTCTGAAATTTTCTGCAAAAATTGGTGAAACCCTAAAAACCCTAGGGCCAAAAAGTCAAAATGCTCAGAAATGCAATTTGAGAGTTGCTAGAGATGCCCTGAAGGAGGATGTATACACCTATGTCCTTTTTATCCCCAAAGTCCAAATTTTAAGTGTTGAAAACCATCAGAAGAGTAGGTCATACGTATTTTCTGGAAACCCTAGGAGGGTCATACGGTTTCTGCAGAGGAGAGAGAGGATGGATGAAATATGTTTTGTGCAATGAGTTCTTCAAGACCTATGCTCTGATACCATGTTTATTTTTCAATAAGCTAGGTTAAGCATGTAGTTCATTCCATTTTTGCATTTGTCTTAACCATAAACAATAATGTTGCAGCAACCAAGATCACAAGGAGAAACACCATGCACAAGAACACAAGAAGTATCCCGGGAAACCCTTCTCAACAAGGGAAGAAAACCCAGCCAAATCCTTTTCTATATTCTTCAATAGAAATACCTTCACCACCAATAAGATCTAGCACACAAGAGGGTGCTCAAACCCTAGAAGACTAGAACAAAAGAGGGTGCTCAAACCCTAGAAGACTAGCGCCCAAGAGAGGTGTGCACTTTTCCCAAGAAGATGTACTTGCTGAAATTTCCAAACTCATGTGAAAGATCTGATTCCTCAAAGGGGAATTTACCTTTGCTTATACTAAACTTAACTTGTCAACATAAGTTTCTATTGTAACAACAGGGCCGACCTCACTAGCTTATAATATAATTAATATTAACTAGATTAATTATCTTTTACATTAATTACCAGTCACATTAAGGTGGGGTCGACCTGTACCCTTTACATTACAATTAGGGTTACAGGCAAGTCTGACTCTTGAACAATGTATAAAGGGATCTTATACACCCACTAGTGCTCATCCACTAGGGGCACATCCATAGGGATGTCCATATCTTTGGCTCACTGCATTACACAAAAGAACCACTTCTTCACTAGTGCTTGGCCACTAGGATCACGTTCATTTGTGCTTGTCCATAGGCATGTCCACTCAACAGATCTTCTTTCCCACTTCATTACACAGGAGAGTCATCTAGAGTTTCTCGTCAACTCTTATACTCAGAGGAGGCTAATACATCATCTTCATTTCTTTTATCATGATGATGCACCCAATACTTTGGGATTTCACACGTTCACCTTGTGCTCAACCACTGACATGCCCAACTCTATAGATCTTCTTTCTCACTACGTTACATAGGATAATCATCTGGCGTTCTTCTCGACTCTCTATAAGGAGGAGGTCATCTCTATGTTCTAGCTCTATCTTAGATAGGAACCACACACCCCTCTCAGGGGCTTTCTCTCAA
>ML864169.1:9757-22620 GCA_009831015.1 Picea engelmannii | reverse complement strand
GTGGTTCACTTTCTTCTCCTTCTTTTTCTGGGTGAAAGTATTTCTTAACTTTTATTGATGACTTTTCCAGACGTATGGAGGCGAATATGTGAACAATAATTTTACACATTACTGCACTACACAGGGAATCCAAATGCAACATAATGTTCCATATACACCACAACATAATGATGTTGCTGAGAGAAAGAACCACATATTAACAGAAATGGCTAATTGTATGATCCAATCTAAGAGATTAAGTCTAAAGTATTGGGCAGAAGCTAGTAAATCGCACTCCCACAAAGGCTCTTCAAAATATAACACCATAAGAAGCTTGGACTAAAATTAAACTAGATGTAAGTCACTTATGTGTATTTGGCAGTATAGCATGGGCTCACATTCCTGATGAGAAAAGGAAAGCATTGCAGCCTAAAATTGAGAAGTGTATATTTGTTGGTTATTCTGAAGATGTCAAAGGTTACAGACTTCTTCAATCACATTTTAATGAAATTATTATTATAAGAGATGTTAAATTTGATGAAAATCTCTTGGTCTGCGAGCCTAATTTGGCATTTTTGCCTTCATTGGCCTACAAGCCTAATTCGGCGACTGTGTCTTCTTTGGCCTGTGAGCCATCTTCAAAATTTGTGCCTTATTCTGATCTGGTTACTTCTTTAGATGATGACAGTGAGGATGAAAATCCACCTCCACCTGCTCACCCTCCTCTAGATGAGTCCTTTGAACCTAAACCAGCACCAGTTCCACTGCTTCCTAGATGGTTCTGTTCAACACAAGAAGCAGTTGGTGGTCTTGTTAGTGATCCTTTAGATCATTGTCGAACACGTTCACAGTTTCGGTGAGATTCTTCTCTTTTGGCTCATGTTTCAGAGACTCGTGATCCAGAGACATTTGCAGAAGCTTTAAGTCATCCAGATTGGGATACAACAATGAATGAAGAGTATCATTCTTCAATGGAAAATGATACTTGGGATCTTGTACCTCTTCCAAAAGGAAGAAAAATTGTTAGATGTAAATGGGTCTACAGAACTAAGTATGCATCAGATGGAAGTGTTGGAAGACACAAGGCTCGATTACTTGCGAAAGGATTTTTCCAAGTTGAAGGAATTGACTATAATGAAACCTTTTCCCCTGTAGCCAAAATGAATTCCATCTTCCTTATTCTTTCCCTTTCCGCCTCACATAAATGGGAGGTCCATCAGATGGATGTTAAATCCGCCTTCTTGCATGGCGATTTGAAAGAAGAAATCTACATGGAACAACCTCCTGGCTATGTCCAGAATGACTCTATCCTTGTTTGTCACCTCAAGAAATGTCTTTATGGTCTCAAGCAAGCTCCCCGAGCATGGCATGACAAAATGGACAACTTTCTTATTGCCATTGGATTCTCTAGATGTCATTCTGATCCTAATGTATATACCAAGAAAGTAGGAATCCATATCATAATCCTTTTCCTTTATGCCGATGACCTTATCCTTATTGGTAGTAACTCAAAACTTTTAAACAATGTGAAAATCAACCTTAAGAAGAAATTTGAGATGACAGACTTAGGATTTTTGCACTATTTCCTTGGACTCCAAGTTTTGCAAACCAATGAAGGAATTTTTCTTTCCCAGTCTAAGTATGCTTGTGACCTTCTTCATCGATTTCACATGGATGATTGTAAACCAACCCCTTCTCCTTTCCAGACTGAAGTCAAGCTTACTTCCACATGTACTTCTCCTGAAGTTGATGCCACCCTGTGTCGTCAGTTAGTTGGTAGCCTCTTATACTTGACTCATACTTGTCCTGATCTTTCCTTTTTTGTTGGTCTTGTTTCCCGGTATATGCAAACACCCCATGAAAGCCATTGGAAAGCATCTAAAAGGATACTTTGCTATGTCTGTGGTACAGTTTAGTTCAAGATACATTACAGTTTAGGGGGGACTCCTTTATAGGTTGGTTTCATTGATTCAGATTGGGCCAGCGACCTTGATGATCAGAAGTCTACTACAGGTTATGTTTTTAGCCTTGGTTCGGGACTTATCACTTAGGCCTGTAAGAAACAACAGGCTATTTCACTTTATTTAGCAGAATAAGAGTACCGAGCAACAGTAAATGCAAGTCAGGAAGCCTTGTGGATTTGACATATCCTTTCAGAGTTTTGGATTCTAGCAACAACATCCGACCAACCTTTGGTGTGACAATCAAAGTTCCATCAAGCTCACCAAAGACCCAGTTCAACATCAGTGCAACAAGCACATCGAGCTACACATGCGCTTCATCAGAAAGCTCATTCATGATTAAGTTATTGAAGTGCTCGTTTTCCCTACAGTAGATCAAGTTGTAGACATTTTCACAAAGTCTCTATGTTAGGTGTTCAAGAAGTTGTCCTTAAGGGGGGATAGTGTTGGCACAGGGGCAGACCCATGGTTCAACGCTTCAACAACGCACCAAAAAAACCCTAACTATTGGCCCTTTCGGGAACACCTGCGAAGCAGATGAAGTCTCACCCGAAGCAACTAAGAGGGGGGTTGCAAGACAAAGATGTCTACAACCAGGGGAATATCAAGTGGAAATAATACAATAATAATACAACATTTATATATCTCTTATCAACTAGATCTACTCTATGTAGCTGTACTTCTGATCTAACACAATAATGCAAATAACAGTATAACAATGTCAAATATCTAGGAATCAATCACACATACAACAAAAAATATACGTGGTTCACCCTCTCTCTAGGGATACGTCCACAAAACTGTGCTTATGATATTTTAAGGTAAATCTTACAGTTCTGATCTGCGCTCTTAGTCAACAGATCTTCTCTCTTCTTCTCTTTGTCTCCTACCTTCCTGCGCACCCAGCTGTGGGACTTGATCTTCACACCCAGCTGAAGATATTAAAATACCAAAAGGCTCTCACTCTTAGCATTTCTCTCTCTCACAGTACAATAATCTCTTAGACAACAATCAATATCTATACCCAACACTAGTACTTCCCTGACCTAGGTCCTCTCGACCTCTATTTATACATTATAGTCCCTCACCGACAGCCTTAGGTCGAAACATAGGTGTCAAAACCCTAATTACCCAAAACCCTAGGTGTCTAAAACCCTAGGTCATTTTGACCCGCCTTTTCAGGGCTTCACCAGCCTATCTTTCCTCCCTTCTCGCATGGTTCTCCAAATCATCCAATGGTGGATTTATTTGCTTGATGAGTTGTCTACGATTCTTTTCTCTTGCTAATCTATCATCTATGATATCCCCATTCAACGACTTTCTTTTCCGTACTTCGCTCCATCGTTTCTGATCTTTTACTTACTCTGACCTAGTGATAGTCACTGTGTCTCCCGTGCAGTTCACGTTTGACCCTTTCTTCCTCAATCTTCACTTTCTTCCATAACCAAGGGCCAACAGGCCCCCAACACTTACCTGTGACTCGTCCCAAGGCACTTCAGTTCTGATCCTTCCATGTCACTTTGAATTTGGACTATAGAGTGCAGCCTTTTCTTTCTTCTCCATGTCTTCTTCCCATCCTTGTGCAGACTGTATTTTCTATGTCTAGTACCCAGTTTCAACTGCACCTGGTACCTAGACCCCTTTCTCCTTTGCTGTTACTAAGAGTTGTGAAACAACTGGTTTTCATAGTACAACTTCAACCGATTCCCATTTACTAATCCCTCTTTCCATTCTCCCTTCAATGTCTTCAATTGCGCAACTCCTCCTTCTGTAACATAGGCGATCTCATATGGTCCAAGACAATGCATTCTGAATTTCCTTGGATGTCTTATAAATTTACTGTCATACACCAGTACTAAATCACCTGGCTTAAATGCCTTCTTCTTGATGTGTCTGTCATGATAGACCTTCTCTCTTTCCTTCTATACCTGCTAATGGAATCCTACCATAAATATGTCTTATTCTAGTTCAACCAGCTAGGCAAGCCTCTCACAAACAATGCTAGTATCATCCATGTTTGTAAATGTAGCAATTCTTAAGCTTGGTACCAAGTACTCCATTGAGACAACAATTTTGATACCATAAAACAACTTGAAAGGGGTTTGCGTTGTTAATTTCTTACAAGTGGTTCTATAAGCCCAGAGTATTGCAGGTACTCTTAAATCCCAGTCATCCCTATTCACACTGCAAATCTTTGTCAATGTTGTCTCCAAGATTTTGTTAAATTCTTCAACCATTCTGTTTGCTTATGGATGGTAAGGTGTACTCTTCTGATGGTGGAATGAAAATTCTTTAGTCAGGGCTTCAACTGTCTTATTGATGAAATGAGTAATTTGATCACTCATAAGGGTCTTAGGGAATCCAAACTTGGTTATTATGTCATCAAATATAAAACGTGTGGTTGTAGTTTCACTACAGTCCTTGACTTCTCTTGCTTCGGCCCATCTAGTTAGGTATTTTTTCGCAGTGATAATATACCTTGCTCCTGTGCGCTTTCCTGGTGGGTTTATAGGTCCCACGAAGTCAATGGCCCATTTTTCAAATCCTTGTAGGGTCATTTGTGGTGCTAGCGGCATTTCGTCTCTTCTGGATGGTTTTCCAATTCTCTGGCATACATCACAGGCTATGGTATACTCTTTAGCATCTTTGTGTAAAGTAGGCCACCAAAGGCCAGCTCGTAGAACCTTCTGCGCAGTTGCTTTGCCTGCGTAATGTCCTCCTGCGAGGCCTTCATGAGCTTTTGTGAGGATCAGTGGGCACTCTGCCTCCATCACACATCTTCTTGGTATCTCATTAGGTCCCATCTTATATATCTAACCAACTATTAGTGAAAAGTCTGCAGCGCGCACTACTAGTTGTTTCTTCTGGGAAATTGTATACTCACTTGGAGCCATTCCTGTTGATAGGAATTTGAATATGTCTGTGAAGTGATCATCCATCTTCCTGATGGCGAGAAACTGTGCATCTGGTAGTGTATCCTCCAGACTGGTGGGTTCTTCACCATGTTCCAACCGCAATAGGTGGTCACGTCCCTTCTTCATTCTTCCTGGCTTAACTATGATCTCAAAGTCATATTCTTGAAACAGGAGAAGCCATCTGCATATTCTCCCCCCCAACACTGGCTTGTTGACCAGATATTTCAACGCAGAGTGATCAATAAACATTTTAAAGTGTCCTCCTAGTAAGTAATGGTGGAATTTTTGCAGCGCGTACACCATGGCTAATCCTTCTCTCTCTGTAGTAGTGTACTTGATTTCAGCTGTAGATATCTTTCTGCTGGAAAATGCTAATGGATGATCAATGCCCCCTTCTCCAGGTTGTGCTAGTACTGCTCCTAATGCAATGGAAGATGCATCAACATGCACATGAAATTCTTGGCTCCAATCTGGAAAGACCAGAATAGGCACAGTCATCATCTTTTGTTTCATTATATTGAAGATCTGTTGGCATTCTTCTATCCAACCAAACTAACAGTCTTTCTTTAATAACTTCTCCATTGGTGCAGTAATTTGAGCATATACTTTAATAAATTTCTTGTAATAGTCAGTATGTCCTGGCGCAGTGTGTAGTTGTTTGACTTAGGTAGGAGGTGGCAAATCAACTATAATCGCAATTTCGGATGGGTCCACCAACAATCCTTGCTTGCATATGATATGACCTAATAATACTCCAAATGGTGAGAAGGAGATGCACTTCTTCAAATTCAAATCAATTTGACATTGCCTGCATTTATCCAACATTAGCCTTAGACATTCAACATGATTTCTCAACAAACTAAAAACAGTCTAGTCATCAAAATAGGCTTCTAAAAATTTATGAAAAAATTCTTTGAACGCTTCGACCACCACCCTAGAAAACATGGCTGGGCCATTCTTTAGTCCGTAGGATCCCCATTCTGTGGAAAATGTGGTCTTGTGGTGGTCCTCCTTGGAAATATGGATCTGATGGTATCCTGAAAACCCGTCTATAAAAGAATATACCTCCTGGCCTCCCACATTGTCTAATACTTCATCTGTAAATAATGTAGGGAAGGGGTCATGAAAACAGGCATCGTTCAACTTTCTGAGGTCCACACATATTCTGATATCACCTGTCTTCTTGTCTTGTACTACCATAGTGTTGATCCACTCTGTCTCTTTGACAGGTTCAATAATCCCTGCTTCCAACATCTTGTCGAGCTCAATCTTCACTTTTTCCTTATATTTCAGGTTTAATCTTTAGGGTCTTTACTTGACTATTTTTGCACCTAGTTTCAAAGGTATTCTCATTTCTCCCATAATTCCTTTGATACCCTTCATACCAGTGAACTTGGTCGTAAATAAGTCCTGATACTCATGCAATAATTCTGTAATTTTGTCGATGGTAGCAACATCCCAGTAATCTCCGACATTGGCAAGCTTCGGTGTCTCCTCTGTCCCAACATTAACTTTATTTATCTTGATCGGTTGTCCAATGAATAGTAGTTAAACTCCTGGTCCTTCCACATCCTTGTGGCCTTCTGTCTCATCAATGTTTACCTTCCTCGGATCATCATCTTCATCGGCATTAATTTTGTAACATCCTTGTAGTTTCTGGAATGGCATAGTCCATTTGTCCTCTTCTTTCTCCAAAGGGAGGCTAGATGACTCTTTAAATGCTTTCTGCCTCACAATATTTAATGCTTGATCTACTGAGGGAAATTCACTTTTAAATAAAAAGGTGGTTACAAAATTCTGAAGCATACCGTCCCAATCGGTGGGTGATAAGGTACTAGTTAATAGGGGTCGTGTCTAGCGTGTTAGTGAATTTGTGTACCCATTTTTCTCGAGGAATTTCACTCCAGGCCTCTTCGCAGCTTCGTACATGGTCCTTTGGGCAGATTCAACCTGTGTACCTCACTTCGTAGCTTCCTACTTGTGCTGAAAACCGCGCGATCATCAAGGTTGGGTAATGTGTCCAGCCTATGATATTGCTTTTATGTGTCCCCCACCATCTTGTTGGTGTAGCTTTCAGAGCCCCGTTCATATCCAACAACCTCTGTTGTGCTGGTACAATTGTTTCAAAGTCCATCAAGAAGGATTCTAAAGGATTCAGATCATCAAAGGTAGGTAAGTTACTTGTTGTTGTACCAATCCAACGAACTTATTTGGTCAATTGAGCACATCTCCTTGTGGATACTTCATACATATAGTTCTGTCAGTTCTCCAGTGCTTCTTATGAATCTGATAAACACACATTGTCACTTCGCCAGCTTGGATTCCCGTCGGCAGTAGGGTTAATGTAATCCTATTGTCTGGCTGTTAATTTATATATTTTTTCCATCTCATATGCATAGTATTATTCTCTGATGGACCTTCATCTGGATATAAGGGTGCAATGACCCTAAGGCTATCTCCTTCAAATTTCATGGGTCTTTTCTTTAAATCGACCACAGTAGAATTGTTGAAGGCCCAATCAATTCCTAGTAATGCAGGGTAAGGGCAACTATCATCAACAATTTCAATTACCTCAAAGTTTGCAAAGGTTCTAACTCCGTCGATGTCTACAGGGAAATTCTCCAATCGTCCAAATGGACTGACAGCTTGCTGATTAGCCATAGAAATCCTGATAGGAGAATATATCAGCATTTTTTTTTCCATCAATGCCCAAGTTTGCTTCGTCCTGACATTGAACTCTGACCCTAAGTCGAGGACCACATAGTGTATATCATATTCTCCTATTTGAGCATTCAAATGTAATTCTTTGTTTGTTATTCTCTTCTTACCAATCTGGTGTACTTCCCTGTTCAGCAAGGGGTCTACCTTTCTTAGCTCATACTGCTTGATTACGTTTTGTAACTCTTGTACATATTTCTCATCATGAATTAATTTAAGACGAGTGTACAGAAAGTCGATGAGCATACTTACTTATTTTCCTTCTTTATGCGTAGCCGATTGATCAAATGCTTGAGGAATTTCATACTCTTTTACTTCTAGTTGCGTTCTTGATGAGGATCCTTGGTTCCTCTTGAACTCCTGTCTTGCTTCCTCAAAGATTCGTCTTTCTTTCTTTGCATCAAAAGCCTGAGTCTTCTCCTCATCTTTCCTGATACTTGACTCTTCTGCAATCTTTCTTTGGGTTTCTCTATCCTCTCCTGTAGCAGTGCCTCCTTGAGTAATGACAGTGACACTAGGTCCTTGTGGGTTTTGTTGGGGTCCTTGTCTTTCCTGAACCTTAGCCAATAGCACAAGGCATTCTTCTATGACATGCTCAAAAGAGTTACAATAAATGCAGGTTGTGTAAGGGTTCTGACAATCCCTTGCTAAGTGTCCTAGCTGCGCACAGTTATAACAGATTATTTGTCCTCATCCTCGACCCATACCTCCTCCTCATCCTTGTCCTTTGTATCCATCGTGAGGAGTGAGGTTTCCTCTCCCTAGAGAGTTATACTGCAGAGTATTTCCTTCTTGTTGTACTTTGCCTTGAATCTTGTATATGTCTCTTGACCTCTCATGCATGAGTTCGTAAGCTCTAAAATCTCTATCATCGTGCCCTACTAATTTACAGAATGTGCAGTACAAGTTTGTGGGTGTCTGAACACACTTCTTCAAGTAATAACACTCACCTAGGTGATGTTTATTTCTTCACACATCACACCAGGGCAGGTTAACTTTCTTCAAGGGTCTCGACACTCCTGAGGCCAAATACTCATGGAATAAGGGACAATGTTCCTTATCATGACCTTCTGATCTACATCTCACACAACAGGCATCTTCCCTTTTGTATTTTCCCTTATTTTTCTTCATATCCTCGACCTGTAAAGACAAACTGGTTAGTTGACTCAAGATCTGGCTCATGCCCGAGCTCGATTCTCCCATAGGTGTTGATTCAAGATTCATGGCGATTTCCAAAGATTCTGCCTACGATGCAATATTCTGCTACATCAGAGGGACTCTGAAGTGTGTTAATAGCATAGTGATGAACCATTATTTGTTATGTTCATCGGGTATCTGAAAAGTTAATCGGCCTGTTAGGGTATTGAATCTCTGGTCGAATTCCCAAACAGGTTCTGCTACCTTTTGTTTGATTTCTTTTAGCTCTGTAATACATTGTGACTCTGACTTAGGTTTCTTAAACTCTGCAATCAGTGCATTCTTGATCTCATTCAATGGCTTAGGTTGTGCTAGTCCTTGGACAAGTTTCATGTACCAACTCGGTGCGCGTTCCCTTAGCGTAGTGCTAAATTGGGTTCTCTTGATGGCTTCGTCGGTGATACTTTTAATATTCCATACGGCTTCACACAGAAACCAATGCTAATCTGGATCTTCATATCCATCTCCTCTAAAGATAGGGAGCCTCATTTCATCTACAATAGAGAAAACTAGGCTTCTTGTCTGAGTAGATGTTAAGCTACCAGTAACAGTGCTCTGAGGACTCTGGTGGTTCTGACTATTATGACCGCTAAGTATTGTTGAGACAATAGGAAGATTAATGTTACTTACTTTAGTAGTCCATGCAGTTCTTGAGGTTTCTAGCTCGCTTTTCAAAGTTCTTCAGCTTCCCCTTCTTCTATTCTGGTGGGCTCTGAATGTTCTTCATCGGTTAGATCTACCTCTTCTCCTCTGTAGAAACCCTCTCCTCCGCAGTTCTGCTTAAACAAGTTCTCAAGGTGAACCCCTCGATATACTTTCCCACTGCGTGTATGTCCTGCTTCTATGTCACTGTCACTGTCTGAAATCTTGAACAATAGCCTTTTCAGGTCTGGCCAATCTACTATATCTTCAAGATGTGGTTTTCATGCAAGAGAATCTTGACTCTTAGCTTCATAAAGTGCAAAAATTTTCCTCTAGATCCTTTGAAAAAGTATATCTCGGCTTGGCTATACGATTATGTTCTGTCAAAAACAAACTCGGTGATATACCCTCTAATGGTACTATCAAACCAATGATCTACTGCTCTACATACAACGTTGTCAACTCTCTTGACCTTCTGGATCAGTGTCGACGTCCAAACCACATGAGGTCTAGATCTAATCGCGCACTGGGTATCGACTAACCTATCCAACCATTCAAACAACTCTTGGTGGATTCCCCCAAAGAAGATCTCGTGAATGTTGGTGAAGATGTCTCTTTGTAGCCAATCTTCAGTACTCAATTTAGGGTTCTTGTTCTCGGCTTTAGCGAAGTCCCTCTCTTGATCCTCTATCCACTTTTGAATCTCAATATTTGATAGGAACCACCTTGACATTCCCTTAAACAGATTCATGTCCCGGCAATAGAACGATTTGTTGGCATAGGGGAAGACCCAGGGTTCAACGCTTCAACAACGCACCAACAAACCCCTAACTACTGGCCCTTTCGGCAACACCTGCGAAGTAGATGAAGTCTCACCCGAAGCAGCTAAGAGGGGGGTTGCAGGAAGGAGATGTCTACAACCAAGGGAATATCAAGTGGAACTAATACAACAATAATGTAGCATATATATATCTTTGATCAACTAAATCTACTCTGCCCAGCTATACATCTTATCTAACACAATAATGCAAATAACAGTATAACAATGTCAAAGATCCAGGCATCAATCACACATACAACACAAAATATGCGTGGTTCACCCTCTTTCTAGGGCTACGTCCACATAACTGTGCTTATGATATTTTAAGGTAAAGCTTATAGTTCTGATCTGCGCTCTTAGTCAACAGATCTTCTCTCTTCTTCTCTTTGTCTCCTACCTTCCTGCGCACCCAGCTGCAGGACTTGATCTTCACACCCAACTGAAGATCTTACAATACCAGCAGGCTCTCACTCTCAGCACTCCTCTCTCTCACAGTACAATAATCTCTCAGACAACAATCAATATCTATACCCAACACTAGTACTTCCCTGACCTAGGTCCTCTCGACCTCTATTTATACATTATAGTCCCTCACCGATAGGCTTAGGTTGAAACCTAGGTGTCAAAACCCTAATTACCCAAAACCCTAGGTCATCTTGACCCGCCTTTTCAGGACTTTGCCAGCCTGTCTTTCCTCCCTTCTCACATGGTTCTCCAAAGCATCCAATGGTGGCTTTCTCTTCTTGCTGGGTTGTCTACGATTCTTTTCTCTTGTTGATCTGTCATCCTTGATCTCCTCATTCAACGACTTTATTTTCCATATTTCGCTCCATTTTTTCTCCTCTTTTGCTTACTTTGACCCAGTGACAGTTGTTGGAGCCACCCTTGTTTTTCACCTCGCTCAATTTTCAATTTTTGATACTTGAGATCTAAAGTTGCTTTTCTTCTCCTTCCAAAATCATAAAGCTCTGAAATCTTGTCCCATGAATAACAATGCTTTGTCACTTTCAAAAAAGGGTCCATTTTTCGCAAGTATGTTTGTTCTTTTGGTTTTATTTCGGGGTCTCGCAAGTCGGACACTTTATTTATTGAATTCACAAGTCCCGAGTCGCGAAAATGCGAACTCGGTTCTAATTTTCATCCAAGGCATTAACTAGGATTAAACCTTCAACCCACGATTAGACATCGTCGGGGTTTTGCGCCTCGGCATCCGTCAGACCTGAGTTTTTGTTCTTGCAGCCCCGACAGTCGAGAACACGATTAATTTGTGATAACCTTGGTCAGAGACTAAGGATAAAAAACTAACCATGGTTAATTTTTGGTTCTCGGCACTTCGTCACGCGGTAATTTATTTCATCGAGTTAAGGTGTCCAAAACTCCGATTCACGAAGATGCGACATAATTATAGAGAGATTAATTAGTCACCTAATCTAAGAATTCCTTCTCTTAATTCGAGCCTTAATTATCGCGACATCGCGATATCGCGACATCGCGATATCGCGACATCGCGATATCGCGACTCGGCATACCATTCTCCCAAAAGTTTGTCCTCGAATTCCCGAGTCGCGATATGGCGATTAGGTTAAGTTATATAATTAAGAAATGCGCCAAATCACAGTTATTATTAATTAAGGTAAAACCAGCACTCGCAGCCTCGCGAGTTGAATAGTCAAAGTGTGAAAAGGAAATTCACGATACAGCGAAAGACGAGAAAATTCTTTAAGTCGTTAAGATTTGAAATTCTAAAAAAATGAAATTAAGCGAGATACGTCCCGCGTATCGAGGTTGGCACACTTCACGAGGGATTTACTTGCTCTCCATAACCCGATTGCCTGTCAAGTCGTCGAACATTGATGAGATTAATGAAGAATTAGGGTAAATCCACGAATAAATAAGATCGGATTTATACATTAAATTTGGTTTTATTTGCAATTTGACAGACTTATTTCAAAAGGTACAGAGTTTTCAAATATATACGAGAGTTTCATTATTTTTAAACATTTCTCATAAGCGCACAGAGCTCACCTTTCTCCGAGAGAACTCATTTCCGTATGTATACACAGGTCTATTGCAGAACATCGAAAAAGCAAGCGTCAGCCATGGCTCCAAGGAGAGCAGCGAAAGCGAATGTCGAGGTTGCAGCGCAGGGTCCAGACAACATCTCAGATACTTTGCCTCGGATTGGCGGCTCAGTACCCACCTGGTCATTTATTTAAGACATTTTGCAGTCCGAGTTGGTAAACTACTCAGACTCAGATGACGATGACAATGATATTGTAAAGGACGACCTGAACACTAAGTACAAGACAATTGTTCAATCGAGAATGCACTTGGTTGCAACCAGACCTCGGTTTCTCCCATACTACGACATGATCCGATGGGCATTGGATATCATCGACCTACCAACCAGAACTATCATAAATGACCAGCGGACCACGGTCGGGACTTTCATACCAGAGCATATCCAATCAATGTATAAGCTACCAGTGACTTCTGAATATATATATGGAAATGAATTCCTGGAGGAATTCAAAAAGAAGGAGTGCGAAGAATATGATAAAACCATGCCTGGTTTGATAAAAGATTGGGTTTCGCGCTCCGCGACATTCAGAGCGAATGACAAGGGTGTGT